>JAXQQM020087891.1:0-32787 GCA_034641835.2 Pinus albicaulis
GGCTAACCCAAGATAAAACTGCGCAGATCCAGGGAGAGTTAAGTTTTGGAGGGAGTTTGATGTTATAAAAGGAGAGGCTCTCACCTCATTTGATCATGGATGATTTGATATTATTATTGATAGCTGGACTTCTGTCTGCTTCAGCACGCCGGTTGTTTAGTCGGTCTGCAGCACTGTTTAGTGCACGAGTGTCTCCGGTCGGAGATCTCACCCTTAGCCTCGGGGGACTTCGAGTGCCTGCCCTGGTAAGGTTTTAGTTTCACCCTTAGCTTCGGGGGACTTCGAGTGCCCGCCCTAGTAAGGTTTGTTCTGAGTACATCTTCAGTTTCAGTAGGAGCGAGCGGCGAGTTTGAAACAAATGCGGGAGATCCATCTAGTGAACATGATTCGGTGAGGAAGGGTATTTGTCTCATGGGGAGAGAGAGGACGCGGTTTTATTCGGAGGGTGAGGACGCGCGGGAGGGACGCGGTCCGGATGTCCGCGCGGGGAGAACGCGGTTGTTCGGTGAGGAGAAGGACGACATCCAAGCTTGGAAGTGGGGCAGTGTACATTTACGACGGAAAGGGTTGCAGATCTGAAGGTTCATTGTTAGATCCATCCATGAGAAGGGGAGATCTGAGCAGATACTTGCAGATCTAGTCTTGTATGTTGCAGATCTGGAGGTTTAGCCCTAGACCCAGCTTGGGGAGTTGCAGATCTGAGGAGATATTGGGAGATCTAGTCCAGATCTGAAGGGTTAACATCAGATCCAGCCCTAGAGGCTGTAGATCTGAAGAGATATTGTCAGATCCAGCATAGATCTGAGGGTTTGGTAGCAGATCTGATAGGGGAGGACGCAGATCAGGAAGGGAAGGACGCAGATCTGATTTGGAGGCTTCAGATCTAGCAGATCTGAGCATTCAGGAGCAGATCCACTTGGTAGGACGCTGATCTGATGAGCAGACTTGGGAGAGGCAGGCTCAACAGCGTTTTCTAGGCCACAGTAGCTGATCTATCTGTTTGGAGGTTTGGGTGACTAGTGCTCCATCTATTTCTGCGCTGTCACTAGCAGAGTCAGCGTTTTTCATTGGAGAGGGTTTTCAGCTGGAGATCAGCCATTTCATCAGTCTTCAGCCCCAGTACCAGCGCAGTTCATCTTCAGCATTCAGAGCAGCTAGGACACTGTCCTTGTTGCAGCCATTATCTGTTGAGAGGGTCTCCACTTGCCTAGGGCAAGGATAGGTGCACTTACTCTGATTTATTGTACTCCTCTCTATGTACTTTCTGATTAATAAAATGGCTCAGTTTCTGGTATTCCATGTGCTATGATTCGGTGATGCAGTTGACGTTATATTTTCTATATACTGTATTGGTGTATTTACGTTTGTGCGGATTTATTTCCCTTTGGGGGATATTACGACTTTATAAGGAGAGATGTTCCTCTTACTTCAAGGATGTTTGAGATGTGATCCATTCTTCAATGTGAGGGAGATCACTTTGATTTTGATGATGAAGTGTTCTTCTTGCGTCCTTTGGTTGATGATTGTAGAATATGGAGGCTTCCAAGAATACTTCAAGTGTGTACAATCCTCCTTTCTTTGAGTGGAGGTAGGGTTCTTGAGGTCTTCTTTTTTCTTCCAAGAGTTCTTCCTTCAAGATGATAGAGTCTCTGTGATGTGTTGACTAGTCCTCGATGCTCTTGTTTCTGTATTTGGCCCTTATGTATCCTTCTTCAATTGAATGATCGTCAAGCTGCTTCTTCTTGTAACCTTAGCTCTAAAACCATGTTGAAAAATCAAGGGCATCTATATTAGAGTGATTTCTCTTTACTTTGATAACTGCTTGTGATGTTCTTTTACTTACCTTGATGTACTTGTACTTAGCTTTTTCTTTACTTGATTATTATAGTGTTCTTATCATCAAACTACCAAACTATGAGGATCAATAACACAATTGAACACAGATGTATCTTTTCTTGGGCCAAGACCTCTCTAAGTGGAAAACTTACAAGAATTCTTCTCTTCCTATAGAATCTTCAAATGACAAGCTCCAAGACCTATAGACCCAAGACAAAGATCCCTCCAAGACCAAGTCAACCTTCTCTTGATGAACTTTCCTTTCACAAAGTCAACCCAAGTCAAACTGTTCTAAAACTGTTGCAACTTCACTCTTAATCACAAGTTCGAACCTACAAAATCTTGACTGCAGATTTCAGCCTTATTGTAGAAACCCTAATTCACATGTGTGGGTGAAATATGGTGAAATAAGTCTCCTTCCTTCGCTTAGAGAGCTTCTTCTTCCTTGGTAACTCGACTTCCAAACTTGATCCGTTGAACCCAAACTTCAACCTTTTATGATGATTGCAATTTCGGTCTTGTTGCAACAAAGTGATGTCCTAGTCCCTCGTACGTATGAGAGAGAATGATAGAAAAATTTCAGATTTTGGTTTTTCTTTTTATCTCTGTCTTCTCTTGTTCTTCGCTCCTTTTTGTGAAATTTTCTGAATCTAAGTTACAAAAATTCTAATGCAGAAATCTGATTTGCATTGTCTACTTGTCTTATTAAATTACAAGTTTTTTTTTAATATTCAATAAAAATACTAATGCAAATACACTGCAGCCTACACAATTATACAGATCAAGCATTGAAAAATAAGTAAAGCATTCAGAAAAAGGACACGTATTTTTCGGACAAATGTCCCCGAAAAAATCCAATGTAGGAAAACTGGTGTAGCAGATCTCGAGGTTTATATTATTTAGCAACAATATTCTGAGTACATCTAGGGTGCCAAATTCCGACTCACCCAGTAGAGAAATCCTTGGCAGACAAAAATAAATCGTGAGTTTTACCTCACTCTGCAAGTCCCGGCTGATTCGAATCAGACTCTGGTGAGCCCCAGCTGCCTCTACGCAGTAGATGCGTAGGCCTGCATAGGTCTGGCTGAGGATTGCGTCACCTCTTCTCTGCGTTGATCTGCCTCTCAGAAACTGAGTTTTAGCCCTCCTGGCTCAGAAACCCCAGTGTCCAGCTAAATCTGGACTGTCTCTCGGAATCACTGCACAACCCCTGCGTGGGCCTGCATCACCTCTCTGGGGTCTGTGTCACCTGTCCTGGTGGTTGCGCTGGTCCCTCTCCTGCTTTTTTTGCCCTTTCTCTGCTATGTACTTTTGGTCCTCCGACCAATTACTACATCTGCCCCTCACCGCTTCTCTGAATCACTTAGATCTGATCTTTGTCCGAGCACTGCTTTGTCAGAAGAATTCGATCTCTTAGACTCACTGTGTATTCTCTAGCGAACCCTAAGCCTTTCCTTTATACTTTTCCTGTTGATGAATCAACAGTCGTGATCTAATCTCTAATCAATGACTAAGATTAGAAAAGACTTGATCTTCGTCACTTAGAATATTCTCACCCACATGTTAAATTAATTCACTTGAATTATTTTATTTCCCTACGTTTTAACTTAGGCTCCATTTAAAATAATTAATTATTTGAATAACTTAAGCTTCGGGTGGAAACTCTTCGAATCAGAATCGGAGGGTTTATATTATTAAGCAGCAATATTCTAATTTCTGAGTACATCTAGGGTGCTAAAATACGACTCACCCAACAGAGAAATCCTTGGCAGACAGAAATAAATCGTGAGTTTTACCTCACTCTGCAAGTCCCAGCTGATTCGGATCAGACACTGGAGAAGCCCCAGCTGTCTCTGCGCTTAGATGCGTAGGCCTGTGTGGGTCTGGCTGAGGATTGCGTCACCCCTTCTCTACGCTAATCTGCCTCACAGAAACTGAGTTTCAACCCTCCTGGCTCAGAAACCCCAGTCTCCAGCTAAATCTGGATTGTCTCTCAGAATCACTGCGCAGCCCCTACGTGGGCTTGCGTCACCCTCTCTGGGGTCTACGTCACCTCTCCTGGTGGCTGCGCTAGTCCCTTTGCTGCTTCTACCACCCTTGCTCTGCTATGTACTCTTGGTCCTCCAACCAATTACCGCATCTGCCCCTCTCTGCTTCTCTGAATCACTCAGATCTGATCTTCATTCGAGCACTGCACCGTCAGAAGAATTCAATGTCATAGACTCACTGTGTGTATTCTCCAACTGACCCCAAGCCTTTCCTTTATACTTTTCATATTGATGAATCAATGGCCGTGATCTAATCTCTAATCAATGGTTAAGATTAGAAAAGATTTGATCTTTGTCATTTAGAACATTCTCACCCACATGTTAAATTTGTTGATTTTTGTAGCATCCGAAAGTGTTCTGAGTCTCAAACTTTGCAGGGAGGCTTGGACAACAGCATTCCAAAGAACCTAGAAATAGTTTGTGGAAATTCCACTCGGTTTAAGAATTATTAAAATAATTAATTATTTTAATGAAGACCCTAAGTCCAAACTTAGGAAAAGGAAATAATTAAAGGGCATTAAAAATTCAGAGTGTGAATCTTCCAGAAAACATGGATCAAGTCAAGATTTAAACTTAGCCATTGATTAATCTTTTAATCTGGGCCGTTGGTTCTCCAATAGGAAGATTATAAAAGAAGGCTTGAGGGTCACTTGGAAGACAAGCCAGGCACACACTCAGTACCCGAAGGAGATCTATTTTGATGTAGAATTCGATTTCAGCGGGAGAGTTGCAGGGCAAGAAGTTGCAGAAGCAGGAGGAGGTCAGGGGTGATCGAGATTAGGGTCGGAGAGCAATAGTGGGTCACTGAAGGTAACTTGAGGCTACAACGCAGAGATCCCATGCAGTCTCCACGAAGATTCACACAGTCCAGCTCTGGGACTGCACAGAGAATCACGCAGACTGACACAGGGGCTTGCAGGGGCTATTCTAGGTGTCAAATATTTGTCTGAAAAAGCTAGACATTCAGTCTCAGGTGGTTCAAAATTTATCTGTCGAATATTTCCCTGTAAAGATATCATTTTCTAAAGAAATGATAAAACCCTCATTTGCTGCACTGGTTTTCCCACATTGGGTTTTTCCGGGGACATTTGTCCAAAAATAACTGTGTACATGTGATTGATTCTTGTGCTTATTTTCTCTGCTGTTTATTTCTCTGCATATATAATTGTGAATGTTGCAGTAGTATTTATTTCAATATTTGCCGGAAGATTTCTGAATAATAACTTATTGAAATAATAAGTAGGAGAAATAATTCTATCACTGCAACTGGTTGAGAATTTTCACATGGTATCAGAGCTAGAGATGAATAACAGAGAGGGAGCATCTATCAGTGAACAAAGATCTACGTAGTTCTGCAGGGCAACAGTACATAAGGGTTCACGCACTTCGCCAGGAGGGGGGGAAGCACGATAGAACAAATGGATCACGATGTATGTGTATTGGCATCCAGATTAGAGGAAGATTTTGCTTGTGTATCAAGCACTACGTCCTCAGATGTCTAGTATATTGACAGTGGAGCATCTACCCACATGACGGGACTATGGGACTGTTTTTCCGACTACCAAGAAGAGCAGATGAATTTCAAAATAACGATGGGTAATAAAGCAAAGTGCACTCCCATTGGGAAAGGTACCGTAGTTTTTCAGACCGAGGCAGGGAACAAAATCTGGGCCACTAATGTACTACTTGTGCCGGGTTTGGGGATGAATCTACTCTCAGTGTCACAGCTTCAAAATCGAGGATATGATGTCTACTTTACTGGCAATAGAGTTTATGTCAAGCACCCCAGTTGGAAGAAGAAGGCACAAATCAATGTAAGAAGCAACAAGTTGTACAAACTACAATGTGATTCCCCAATGGCACTGGTTGGCAGCGCACATGAGATGGATCTGAATGAGCTATGACACAGGAGAATGGGGCATTTGCATCATGGGGCAGTGAGAACTCTCCAGAAGACTGTCACAGGTGTTTCAGAATTGAGCACCAAGCGAGATGATGTCTGCAAGGGGTGCGTATTGGGGAAATATGCCAAGGCAGCATATCAGTGAAGCAACAATAGGGCCGAGGGTGTGTTAGATCTAATACACTCAGGTATCTGCGGGCCGATGTCCACGAGAGCTCTTAGTGGTGCCGAATATTTCGTCACCTTACATTGATGACCAGTCTAGGAAAACCTAGATCTACTTCTTGAAGACTAAGGATGAAGTCTTCAGTCGATTTAAAGAGTTCAAAGCTCTGGTGGAGAATCTGACAGGGAAGCAGATCAAGGTATTGCAATCAGATACTGGAGGTGAATACATAGATAAAGAATTCATCGGGTTTTGTGCAAGGGAAGGCATCAAAAGAGAATGGCTAGCTCAATACAATTCAGAACAGAATGGAGTGGCAGAAAGGAAGAACCAGACTATTGTTGAAGCAACTAGAGCTATGTTGTATGACCAAGACATGCCTAAATTCCTATGGGCTAAAGCGTGTAATACAACTGTCTACATTCAGAACAGAACTCCTCACACTGCACTAGGAAAGATCACGCCAGAAAGTGTCTTCACTAGCAGCAAGCCCGAAGTGGGTCACTTTAGGATCTTCGGCAGTACAACTTACTGTCATGTACCTAGTGAGAAGGGGAAGAAGTTGGAAATAACTGCTAAAAGGGGGTATTTAGTAGGATACAGTGAGAATGCAAAGGCTTATCGCATCTACGTTCCTGAGAGAAGGAAAGTAGTGGTGTGAAGAGATGTGAAATTTATGGAGGAGAAAGCCTTTAGAAGATCACGAGAACTGCCTTCTGCTAAACAGTCAGAGGAAGAGCCTCTGGTCCAGCCCCAACAACCAGCAACAGAAAATCCAGTTGCCTCTCCAAGGCATAGTGATCCAAAGGATGGGTCTCCCGAGGATTTGCAAGAAGGAGAGCTGGTAAATCCACCCACCACTAGTGGAAGAACGAGTAGGGAACTTCGACAGATTCTGAAGGATGCAGAGGATTTTGTTGGAAATCCCAGGAATGAGAAGAGGCAGCGTAAGTAGCCTGAGAGGTATCAAGCCTTGGTTGCTCAAGTTGGAGAACCTTCCAATTTCCGGGAAGCTGCTCAGCACCAGGTATGGGTTGATGCAATGGTGGAAGAGTACAGTTTTGTCATGACAAATGATGTCTGGGAAGTAGTATCCAGACCACAGGAAAGATCTGTTGTAGGATCCAGGTGGATCTACAAGATCAAGCATGCTGCAGATGGCAGCATTGAGAAATTTACAGCCAGGTTCATGGCTAAGGGGTATGCTCATAAGGAAGGAATAGACTATGAAAAAACCTTCGCCGAGTAGCCAAATACACATCTATCAGGTCCGTGATATCCCTTGATGCGCAGGTGGGATGGGAAATTCACCAGATGGATGTCAAGACGACATTCTTGAATGGTGTGATAGAAGAAGAACTGTATGTAGAACAACCGGAGGGCTTTGAGACACATGATTAGAGGAATCATGTGTGCATATTGAAGAAAGCATTATATGGACTGAAGCAAGCTCCTAGAGCCTGGTATGGTCGAATTGACAGCTATCTGCAGAAAATGGGATTCGTCAAGAGTGATGCAGATCCCAATCTCTATTATCTAAGAGTAGGGAGTGAGCCATTGATACTGGTATTGTATATGGATGATCTGTTCTTGACAGGATCATCAAGGCTCATCACTGATTACAAGAAGAATTTAGCTGAAGAGTTTGACATGAAGGATCTAAGACAAATGCACTCTTTTCTGGGGTTAGAAATTTGGCAGCAGGATGGGGAGATCTTCTATGGTTAAGGAAGATACACTATAGATATTTTGAAGAGATTTCAGATGGAGGATTGTAGACCCATGACCACTCCAATGATTACCAACTGGGGGAAAATTGACACATCCGATGATGATGAAGTTGATCCTACGTTGTACAAACAACTCATAGGGTCATTGATGTATCTAGTAAATACAAGGCCAAACATCTGTTATGCTATTAATACCCTAAGTCAGTTCATGGTGGAATCGAAGAAGGCACATTGGGCAGCAGCCAAGCATGTTCTCAGGTACCTTCGAGGAACAATTGAGCTTGGATTGAAGTACACCCATGAAAATGATGTCAGGTTGAGTGGTTTTACTGATGTAGATTGGGCTGGAAGTTCAGTTGATCGGAAGAGTACTAGTGGGTACTCTTTCAGTTTGGGATCGGGAATGAATTCCTGGTGCAGTAGGAAACAGAAGTCCGTGGCACTGAGCTCAGCAGAGGCAAAGTATATGGCAGCTAGCACAACTTCGTGGAAAGCTATATGGCTTAGGAAACTGTTAGTAAAGCTACTCAAGGAGAAAATGGAAGTGACCAACATTTTATGTGATAATCAGAGTTGCATAAATCTCTCTAAAAATCTTGTGTTTCATCATAGGTCAAAACATATTGACATCCGGTGTCACTTCATTAGGGACTGGGTACAACGTGGAGCTGTTCAACTGCAGTACACTCCAACAGGAGAACAGGTGGCAGTCATCCTCGCCACGGCTCTGGGAAAGACAAAGTTTGTCTACTTCAGAGAAAAGATGGGGATGATGAAGAATCCCTTCCAGTAGAAGGAATGGAGGATTCAGTATTCAAACGGAGTTTTAGTACGGATGCAGCAAGTGACAGTGGCAGTATCAAAGGCAGCAGTATAGGGGGCAGCAGCGTAGAGGGTGCTTCAGAATCAGAGCATCATGCAGCAGGCATATTGTTGGAACACTTTCCTCGCTAAGAGGGAGTGTTGATTTTTGTAGCATCTGGAAGTGTTTCGAGTCTCAAACTTTGCAAGGAGGCTTAGAAAACAGCATTCCAAAGAACCCAGAAATAGTTTGTGGAAATTCCACTCTGTTTAAGAATTATTAAAATAATTAATTATTTTAATGAAGACCCTAAGTCCAAACTTAGGAAAAGGAAATAATTAAAGGGCATTAATAATTCAGAGTGAATCTTCTAGAAAACATGGATCAAGTCAAGATTTAATCTTAGCCATTGATTAATCTTTTAATCTGGGCCGTTGGTTCTCCAACAGGAAGATTATAAAAGAAGGCTTGAGGGTCACTTGGAAGACAAGCCGGGCACACACTCAGTACCCAAAGGAGATCCATTCTGATGTAGAATTCGATTTCAGCGGGAGAGTTGCAGGGCAAGAAGTTGCAGAAGTAGGAGGAGGTTAGCGGTGATCGAGATCAGGGTCGGAGAGCAGCAATGGGTCATTGAAGGTAGCTTGAGGCTACAACGCAAAGACCCCATGCAGTCTCCACGCAGATTCACGTAGTCCAGCGCTGGGACTATGCAGAGAATCACGCAGACTGACGCAGGGGCTTGTAGGGGCTGATCTGGTTGTCAAATATTTGTCCAAGAAAGCTGAACATTCAGTCTCAGGTGGTTCAAAATTTAGCTGCCGAATATTTCCCTGTAAAGATATCATTTTCTAAAGAAATGATAAAACCCTCATCTATTGCACCGGTTTTCCCACATTGGGTTTCTCTGGGGACATTTGTCCAAAAATAACTATGTACATGTGATTGATTCTTGTGCTTATTTTCTCTGCTATTTATTTCTCTGCATATATAATTGTGAATGTTGCAATAGTATTTATTTCGATATTTGCCAAAAGATTTCTGAATAATAACTTATTGAAATTATAAGTAGGAGAAATAAATCTATCACTACAACTGGTTGAGAATTTTCACAAAATTAATTCACTTCAATTATTTTATTTCCCTAAGTTTTAACTTAGGTTCCATTTAAAATAATTAATTATTTGAATAACTTAAGCTTCGGGTGGAATTTCTCCAAACGATTTCTGCGTCTTGGAGATCTCATGTGTTCTAGCCCCTCCACAAGTTTGAGAGCTAGAGCACATCTGATGCTATCCAAAAATCAACACTTTTCTTGCTTTTCTTCTTGAGATCGAACTTGCTTGGATGCTCTCTTCAAATGAGGTCGATTGCACTTATATATACCCTTTCTGCGAGGCCCAACCCTTAATGAGGCCGACTTCATCTCTGTAGGCCGACTTGATATTGGAGGGAGACTTTTGACACTTTTGACTTACAATAAATTCTTTTTACATGATACAAAATGCCCAATAGGGTCTATTACATAGGACAATGACTCTTTTGACTTCTTGACTCTATGACAAACCCTAGAAGCACACAATGCGTTCTTTGACCTAGAACAAATTGACTTTGAGCACGAAACCCATGCTATAAAAGTAATAATAAATTTTGTTTTCTCTTTACATTAAATACATAAAATCAATATTACATAGTATATTATGAAGACCGAACCTAGTTAGGAATTTCAGTAGGTTCAGATGGTGAATTCTTCTTTAGAGAGACGCAATTTCTAGGGTTCCTTTCTAGAAAAGGAAGTAAAAGGGTATGCAAAGGAGATAGGAAAAATAATGCACTTTTCTCCATCCAAGTGTTGAAAAATGTAACTAGGTTTGGTCTTCATAAATGTATTTGAGTCATTATGTAATGTACTTGTTAAAATAATTTTTATAATTGTTACAATGACTTATTAAAGCATGCTTTTCATGCTTGGGTCATCATGTTTAATAGTCAAAGTCCCCATTCTAGACTCCTAGGATTAATACTGAGTCATTAGAGTCATTGTACATTTTATGAGACCCTTCTTGGGCTTTTGAATCATGTAAAAAGAATTATTTTTGAGTTAAAAATGAATTAGGGCACCTCCACGCAAAGTCAGCCTTAAGAAGATCAAGTCGGCCTCAATCTGTGCAAGTCGACCCCACCAAAAGCCTATATATTGAAGTAGTTCGAATTCATTTGGACACACTCTCTCACACTAGTTCGATATCCTAGAAAGAGCTGGGAAAAAGTGCAAAGTGGAAGGAGGCTAAAAGGAGTGCGAAGTTGGCAAAGAAGGAAGGGAAGGACAAAATCGAAGTTTTGGGCTATCTGTCTCTCTATCATGTTGGCTACTTTAGGAGATCAAAGTCTCTTTGTCAAGTTGAAGCTGCTGCCTGTTGCTGCCAAGTCGAAGTTGTTGGGTCGAAGTGCTATTGTTGTATAGATCGAAGTGTTGCTACAAGGTCGAAGGTCAGGATTGAAGCTACTAGAAGAGAGGGCTGACTTGGTGTGGAGTAGGTTTGTGTCTAGGTTGAAGAATCTCAGGAAAAACTATTGAAGGAAGAAATTTTTTACTGGGTTTTCCCCTAGAGAGGGGTTTTGCCCTGGCAGAGTGCCTATATCTTGTGTCTCGTGTTTTTGTGATCTTCATACACATATATTTTGGTAATTGCTTGATGAAAGATAATATAATAAAGAAGTAAAAGAAGCCAACATAATTCACAAGTAATTATCAAGAAAGAAGAAATCAAATCCTAATCTACTTGCATTGTTTTCTCAACACCAGGCTGATTCCAAATCATCCAAAGTGGGAGAATGATTGGTGATGGATTTTATAAGACTAAAATTCCTTGCATAAAGACAGCATTAACAACGACAGTTTGAGGGAGGAACTTTTGATCTTGGAAGATACATTAATTTCGAGTTACCAAACTTTCCAACATAATAAATTTGTGTAAGGCCACCCAACTGTCCTTAAAAGGAGGTTTACCCTGAAGACTTCCTGAATAATGATGATCCCAGGAGTCAAAATATTCATTAATAGCAGATGGCCAAATGATTATCTCTTCCAAGGGGAAAGAAAAAACTTCCATACTGAATGCATAAAGGTACATTCCAAAAATAGGTGTGCAATGGAATCCTTCTGAGAAGAGAAGAGAGGGCACTAGGATGGCCCCAATATACCCCTCTTCTTCAAATTTTCAGCTGTCATTTTCTGATGGTATAATGTCCAACAAAAGATGTTAATTTTGGGAGGGTTGTTTGGGATCCAAATGTTTGCCCATATCTTAGATTTGGGAGGGATTCCTTGAGCAAAAAGAAGCTTCAAATATCCTTGCCAACCTCTTGAATCATCTTCCTCTTCATGTCCAGGAGCACAACTAGTTAGATAAATTTCAAGTTCCCTATCTACCTCTTGCAAAGGCAGAAGCACATTATTCTGAAGATCCCATCCCAACCTGCTGTCATCACTTTCCCAGCAAGAGATATCGGCAATCGTAGATTTGCCCTGTGAGGTGAGCCACACACGCAGGGGTCTAAGCTCCGCAATTCAGGCCAAAGAAGGATTGCCTAGGATCCCACTGTTCCAGAAATTGATCCTTTTGCCATTGCCTGGAATCCAGGTGAGGTGTTCTTTAATAAGAAAAATGGCTGAGGAAATGAGCTTCCATATGGAGAAGCCTCCTCTTTTATAGGAGGGAGAATCCAAACATTGAAGTTAATCTGCTAAGAAGTATTTAAATTTAATGACTTTTTTCCACCAGTCCTCCATCTGAGGCACCAATATCCAGACTAATTTTGCTCCAATTGCAATATTTGCAAGGGGCGGGTCTCAGATAGTGAGACCACCATGCAACACCACTGTTCCAGAAATTGATCCTTTTGCCATTGCCTGGAATCCAGGTGAGGTGTTCTTTAATAAGAAAAATGGCTGAGGAAATGAGCTTCCATATGGAGAAGCCTCCTCTTTTATAGGAGGGAGAATCCAAACATTGAAGTTAATCTGCTAAGAAGTATTTAAATTTAATGACTTTTTTCCACCAGTCCTCCATCTGAGGCACCAATATCCAGACTAATTTTGCTCCAATTGCAATATTTGCAAGGGGCGGGTCTCAGATAGTGAGACCACCATGCAATTTTCGGGTGCGAACAGTAACCCACTTAATCAAATGGATTTTTTTTGCATTAGACTTCCCCCCTTGCCAGAGGAGCTTCCGAATTTCTTGTGACATTTGATTTTGGATCCCAAACAGAGCTAAAAGAAGATAAAATTGATACAAAAGAAGGGCTGATAAAAGTGCTTGGATAAGCATAAGACACCCAGCAGGATTTAGCCAATGGACTCCCCACTGCTCAAATTTTGATTTAAATTTGGACATAATTGGAGCCCAGGAGTTTGAATTGTGGAATTTCAGACATGGGAATGCCCAACTACTTAAATTCCTGCTATTGATCAGCTGTTGAAAAGCCCAATATCCTCTTTATCTGTCCCAATAAGGTTTTATTGACATTCCATGAGTAGATTTGGCTCTTTCCTTTGTTAATCATTCCATTAGAGGCTTGAACATAGAGGTCCAAATTCGAATGAAATCTGGTGGCTCTGATGAATGAAGCTCCCCCAAGCAATAAAGTGTCATCCACAAACTGAGCATGATTAATGTTTTGGATTCCTTGCCCAAAGCGAATTCCAGGAAGTCGCTCACTCCACAGTTCAAACTTCATAGTTGAACTTTCGACTTAGGGAGTCTGCCATAATGATGAATAGGATTGGAGAAAGGGGGCACCCTTGATTCAAGCTTCTTGAAGCTTTGAAATATCCAACTGGCCTACTATTCACCAGGGGGGAGATCCACGGGCTAGATATGTGGACTGAGACCCACTGTACTACCTGTTCTTAAAATCCAAATTTCCTCATAGCTGCAAAAAGAAATTAATGGTGGACTTTATCAAACTTCAAAGGCATTGGCTATGTCTATTTTGATGACCATTTCTTTTTCTCCGTGGGATTTGCTTGAATGGTTGGCTTCTTGAACTAGGATGATGTTGTCCATGATTTGTTGGCTATTCACAAACCTACTTGATTTTCTGATATTAATTTTGTGAGGAGAGGCTTAATTCAAAGAGCTAAAATTTTCGAAATCAGCTTATAGGGCATATTGCAGAGCGAATTTGGCCTGAAGTAAGAGGAGGATGGATTAACTTCCTTAGGAACCAGAGCTAAAAAGAATGAATTAGTTCCACCACTGATGTACTTATGCCTGATTGAACAGTCTATCATTTGGCATAAATCAAGTTTGATAATGTCCTAGCCTTTCTAATAAAAATGGGGTGAAAATCCATCTGGGCTGGGGGCTTTATCTGGATTGAAAGAGCTTAGCACACTCCAAACCTCGTCTTCTGTAATTGGCCACAATAATGAGTCATTGTTTTGATTTGAAAGCATATGAAGGATGTGTTCCAAGTTCTAACACATCACTCTCAACTTCCTCCACTGAACAATCAGCTTTGTCATAGAGGGATTTAAAGTGAAGAACAACCTCCTCTTTGATTCTCAAATGTCTGTAATATTTTCCCCTCCCTCTTTGAAGAGATGTTGTTTTCCAATTTATGGAAACAAATTGTATTTTTATCTCCTGCCTGAAGCCAAATACTGTGTGATTTTAAGCACCATTCTTCTTCATCTCCTCGGAGTTCCTTATGGTATTTTTGGAAGTTGATCTTTTCCTCCAACAAGTTGTTAGTTACTATGGACTGCTCCATTTGATTTTGGATTGCATCCAACTTGTATTTATGAACACTAATTGAATGATGAGTGTCCAAAGCATGATTTTTTGCCCATTGCTTTAAAACCACTTTTAATTCCTTGATTTTCTATTCCCAATTATAATTTGGTGAACCAGAAATCCATTTCCCCCAAGCATGCTGTACTATGTTCCTGAAATCAGGCTTATCCAACAACAATGAATTAAAACGAAATGGTAGCAGGCTGTAGTCCACGGTCCACCCCAGCCTCAATTCCTAAGGAAATGGGCCACTGATCGGAGTTGCTCCAAGGCAGAATTTTAGAAGAGACCAGTATATTATGACTTAGAAAGGAACTTGCTACAGGGAACCTGTCCAACTGCGCTGCTATGTGTCCAGGACCAACTTATTGATTGCTCCAGGTAAACTCATTGGCCAGAGGGTTGATATCAGTGAGATCAAATTTATTAATCAGATCTTCCATCTGTTCTTGAAAGGGATCCCAGACCAACGACTCTCCTTTCTTTTCCCACTGATGAAGGGTGGTATTGAAGTCGCCATCTATGATACATTCTTGATTGAAAAATATGTCCTCTAAACAAAGCGGAGAAGACCAGCTCGCTATTTTTTCATGATAATGAACTGGCATATGAACGTTTAATAAACAACATACTTTTTGAGATTGAAGATTCAAAAGACAAATGACTATCCAGTGGGCAGTAAAATGGCAGGAAAGGAGGCAAAAATTGGAGGACCACACTGCATAATCCACCTGAAGCTCCACACCAAGGGACTGCCCTCATTTCACAACCTTTCCACATATTTGAACTTTTTTGAAGAACTTTTTGTTCCTCTAACCTAGTCTCCTGGAGAAAGAGGATTAAAAGTCTTTCTTTTTTAACTAGGTGCTTGACTTCTTTCATTCTTTTATCTGAACTTAATCCTCTGTAGTTCCATGAGAGGATTTTCATTACTTGTGGATTTAGAGTCCCCATACACAGGCAGAGCCACTACCTTGTCAAGCTTGTTTAGGGCCCTTCTGAAAGGACACTTCCAGCGACCTTTGAGAGCCCAGTTCTTTATCCTTCTCTGTGTGGGTACTTCTAACCTCTCTATTAGTGCGATAACCTACTTTCTTATGTGGTTTCCCAAGGTTTTCCTTTTCACCTTCTGATTTTTCATTTGCAGATCCATAAACAGAAGATCCCTGTTGATTCCTTGTAATCCTAGGAGAATGAAATACCTCTTCCTCCTCTGATTCAGCCTCTCCTCCGTGACTAGGTTATCTTGGACCCAAAAATCTTCTAGTGGTGGCATATCCACATTTTGGCCTTAAGAGCTCTTGACTCGCTGGATCTCTTGTTGGATGGGGTCTGGGATTTATCCTTCCTCATCTACCTGATTAAGAGCTGCGAATTTATTCCCTCCCTAACCTTTGTTTTTACTGGAGGATCCTTCACCTGTGTCGGCATATTTTTTGGAGGAGGTACTTTGGGCCCCGATCGATTGCCTTCTTGTGGTTTTGCAGCAATATATTGCTGAGGGGCACTTTTTGTTCTTTTTGGTTGCTGCCATTGCCCACCTTCATTATTTTTCGGGGTTTCTTCTGCTTTTGGGCATCTATCGGAAAAATTCCCATGTTCATGATAGTTCCTGCATTTGAATGGACGCTGATCATAATCCACTTCCTGATAATGGATCCAGTTGTCAAGCTGCATATTGATGGCCGTTGGGAGTCCCTTATCGAGATCTATTTCAACACATATCCTGGCACAAGATTGCATACCTTCTCATGGTTCAGCCCAATTGATATAGCGATCTATAGCGTTTACAATGTTCCTGTAAGTGTCCTCATTCCATCAGTGCAGGGGAAAATATGGCAGTGTTATCCATACAGGAACAGCTGATGGGAAAATTGGCTCCTACATTGACTTATAGTATTCTGCTCACAAACTGATGACTATAGGTTGCTTCAACAAATAGTTTTTTTGACGTAAAAGTAGCTAGTCAATGTTATAATAGCATCATCGAGCAACAAATTTGATGGGTTTGTGAATGGTTAATAACACTAAATTTAAACTTATGTGCTTTTGCACTCTAATTGCCTATCAAAATGGAGGTAGGATGAAAAAATTAAAAGATAATTCTGCATCACAAAAATTTATGAAGAGAATAGACCTTTTGTTAAGCCCTAAAAAGCATTGTTAATATGTTTGAAAATGCAGGCCTCAGAGACCTTGTGGATTTTCTTCCTGCTTCCCTTGCAGCAATTGTCAGCTACTTTACCGCAGAAGTTACTCGTGGTGTTTGGAAACCTGCATCAATGAATGGAACAGACTGGCCAAGTCCTGCAGCAAATCTTCAGAATATTGAAGCTGAGATAAAAGAGGTTCTGGCTGCTACTGGTGTTCATGTACCGAGTCTCATGGGTATGCCATTTTCCATTTTCGACTTTGTGAGATCATTGCCTTTAACTGTACTTAGGTTGTATATACTATAGCCTGGAGCAGTACCTTATAAATTGTTTATGGATTTCTTCAATGCCAATGTTTAGTAGGTGGAAATGCACCAGCAACTCTTCCTTTACCTTTAGCAGCTCTTGTGAGCCTCACGATAACATTCAAGCTGGATAAAGCATCAGAGTTTCTTCATGGCGTTGCTGGACCAGCATTGGAAAGTACCGCAGCTGGAAGACCATGGCCTAGTACACCCATTGTTGCAGCACTCTGGGCTCAAAAAGTGCGCAGGTGGCATGATTACATTGTGTTTTTTAGCTCACGCACTGTATTCAAGCAAGATAAGCATGCCGTTGTTCAGCTTCTGAGGAGTTGTTTTGCTGCTGCTCTTGGTTCTTCAAACTCTTTGATGTCAAAGCTGACAGTTCATGGTGGGGTGGGAGCACTCCTTGGCCATGGCTTTCGTTCACATTTGGCTCCTGGTGGTATGTCTCCTGTGGCACCAGGCTTCCTTTATATGCGAACTAACAGAGCAATCTATGACATAATGTTTATAACTGAAGAAATTCTATCACTTGTGGTTGAAGCAGCAAGAGACTTGTCCACTATGGGAATGAATGAACAATGTGGCCAAACTGGTAAATCTGCATATTGTTTGAAATCTTGTCAACTGTCACTGGCAACTGCCATGGCAAAAGTTAAGCAGGCATCTACATTGGGAGCTTCCTTACTGTGTGTCACAGGCGGATCTGGATTGGTTCAAATGCTATATCAAGAAACGTTGCCAACTTGGTTTCTATCTGGAAATAGAACCAAGCCCAGAAGTGGGAGCAATCTTTCTATTCTGGAAGGCTATGCAATAGCTCATTTTTCCATTCTTTGTGGAGCTTGTGCGTGGGGAATAAACAACTCATCTCTTTCTAAGAAAAGAGCACAAATTATTAATTATCATATGGAGTTTATGGTAAGTGCATTGCAGGAAAAGATTTCTGTTGGATGTGAACATGCGACATGGAGAACATATGTATTAGGCTTCCTGTCAATGATGATTACTTGTGCCCCCAACTGGATTTCTGATGTTAATTTGGAGACTCTGAGAAAACTGGCGACTGGTTTGAGAAGGTGGCGTGAGCCTGAACTTGCTCTTGCCCTATTAGAGGGGGGAGGGCGTACAGCCATGGGTGCAGCTGCTGAATTTGTGATGAGTTTCTAGTTTTTTTGTATAACAAATACTTGTTCGAGTCAGCCATTTTGTCTATTGTGCACTCATGAATGCAGTTTGAATTTGTATTCAAGTTATTTACTTTGAGAAGCAATAAGGGTAGAAAGATGCTCTTTTGTATGTATAGAAAAGGAAAGAGTCAGGGAAAAGGGTTATACAGTCATCTGTTCGGAAGTACTAAAACCTAATAGGTTTTCTGATCGACTGGGAGAGAATTAGTTATTTTTCTTCCCGTCTTCGACATGCATATGTATATTACAAATCACCTATTCTCCCTGTTGGAATTGGGGATGACGTCCCCCTCTGTACAAGGTGCAGGGGACAGCTGCTCCTGGTACAGTACCAGATTTCTGATACTGATCTTTATTGGTTAGTTTTTTTTTTTTTTAACTTGTATACAACACAAAACTATTAACCTGACTTTTAGTCTAGAGTTTGACACCAGAAAGGAATTTAATCCATCCTACTGACAAATTAAAAGAGTTGCCTGCCCATAAAAAGTCAAAAAGGCACTGCAGCTTGGGAGGACTGATGTTAAACATCACTGATTTTCAGCTTTGGACAGATTCAATTTTGGGAGAGATTCAGAGAGGAGCTATTGTCAATTTCAGCTTGGGAGAAGTGATACAAACAGATATTTTTTCACTTTGAAATCTTAGACTTTGATTTCATCTTATAGAGGCTCTCTTTTGTTCCCATTCCAGGAGGAGACAGTGATAATGATCATGGTTTAAGCTGTTGAAGTCCGAGGATTTCTTGAATGCCTCAGAGGAAGAGGATAGAGAAAATGCCTTATGGGTTGTTTTTGTCATTTGATATATATGTTGTTACTCGTACTGCAATTGATATGTATGATATCTAATTTGTCATTTATGATTTACTTACTTTATGAGTTCAATTCACATTTGTGTATGGATGAAATTGGCATATCACTATATCTATCTTTCCACATTTCAACCGAAAATCAGTGGCTCATCCATTATGATACTTTAGCTTGTAATTTTTTAATTATCTATTTTGATTTTTCATACATTTTAATTATTGGTTTTATTAAATTAGATTCTAGATCTTTAAAATTTTATTTCTATATTTTTTTAAAGTTTTTAAAGTTATTATTTTATTTTTATTTTTGCTGCTTCCATCAATTGGGAATTCCTTTCTCAGCATTAAAGGGAGTCTGAGATGAACAATGAAAACAAATAATGCATCGATTTAACATGTAGTTTAGGCATGTGACACTAGTGGACTTGCTACTATGCTTAAACATTTATTTGCATTGAATGCTATGCATAGCTATCTGAACAAATGGTTCATTGATAGGAATTGGATTTTACGGTGGGAGTTTCAAATGTACATTTCTTGCCATGGACCTTTGCATTTACACATTTATATTCCTTTGATTGAATATAAAATCCAAGAAGCTTAATAACTTCTCAGTGTAGCATCTCTTCTGTTTAGTGATCAAGAGTTGTATTTGAACTTTGACTTTTGCTGTTTGTGTTTTTTATTCATTTATTTTGGCATCTTTTGATGGTTGCATTTATACAAGTCTTTACCAGTTATTGTAATACTCTTCAAGGTGACATGGCCAAGGCTCAGCATGAACGATTCAAGTTGTCCAAACAAACATAGTTAGATTGCTAATACTCAATGAGTTTGATGCATGCAACGTACAAATTGTTTTCAATAAATAGATTTGGCTCACAACAAATTAGAAGGAATTCCTAAAAACAAAAAGGAAGAACAACTCATTTTTGATCATCTAGTTTTAAGTTTTTATAGACGGGGTTTCAACAATGACAAGAACATTTATTTTAAATTCACATATACATAGGTAACCCTAGGAGAAAAAAATTCTCCTATGATCCAAATTTCCAGCCATATAGTGGAGATCATCCTTCCATGAACCACATTATAGAGATGGTGAGTGACATTCTCCACATACAATAGCCCCTCAGATGACTCTTGTAACTCACATGCTCATCTCATTCACTTGATCAACATACTCATCTGATCATGGTGTTTCAATGCAGTTGAGGTAAACTAGTCATTGTTTCCTATAAAGCGCTTACATTTAATGTTTTAGGAATTTAATTAAGCATCATTGATTGAAGTTAGATAATGGATCATGATGGTTGGAAGTTATATTTGATTCCTTATTTGACCTTGGTGGTCATCTTTTCCTTTTAGTAAAGTGTAACCACCTTGGGGCTTTTCTTTCATTGTCTAGGAGGGGCAGGTCATCTTTTCCTTTTAGTAAAGTGTAACCACCTCGGGGCTTTTCTTTCATTGTCTAGGAGGGGCAGGTCATCTTTTCCTTTTAGTGAAGTGTAACCATCTTGGGGCTTTTCTTTCATTGTCTAGGAGGGGCATGAGTAGGAGGCCTAGATTGAGATAACACGACCATATCCTTCCATTTCCATCATTGTTCTAATCCTTCTTTACACGATTCCATTTTTCCATGGAGTATATGGAGTAGTGTTACCACTCCAACTCTCACAAAGGAGGAAAAGTCCTAACTTCAATTGGAGAGTCTTAGAGGCAACTACCAAGCAAGCCACCCATTACCATGTCAGCGGCCTTGCTTCTCACTTTAGAGTAATGGGTTCCTAGCCTAAAGGGGTGTCCCTAAAGGTCAATCTAAACCAATTTGTCATAGCATGGGAGTGAAATGTTAGCTTAGATTGATGAGTTAACCGAACAACTTGATTTGCAAGTGAATGCCATTAAGTGTTGTGAAGTATATAAATTTGTTTTAAAATAATCAAATGTGAATTCCCAACATGTGAATTTATTAAAGAGATATTTCATCCATAAAACACCATAAAATTACATTTCAATCAGGGAGAATGATATGCCCATGTAAGTGTTCTTGCAAATGAGTGTTATATGCCACAACATTGCTCCAAGAATGAATGAGAAATCTAAACTTAGAGCTCAAACCATGTAACCATGAAGAAGAATGTTGTAAGAGAGTAACCAACTGTTGTAAATAAATTCCAAAATGCATAATTAAACTTGTGAAGTATCCCAAAATGTTAATCAATGCTGAACAATAGCATGAGTATCAATAAATCATGAACGAATTAGGTGTTCCAACTTTAGATTTTGCTCCTTAAAGAAAATAACCAACAATATAATCAATAATGTAAACCATGAAAGAGGAGCACATCCCGATGATTAATCATACGAATGATATTAAAAACATGAATAGAGTGCGAGTGATTAATATGTGGGTTAATTCCTTCAGGGTGCTAATATGAAAGCTGCTATATGAGTACTCAAGATGAATCCACCCAGAGTCAAGGGAGTCCCCTTTTTTTTTGTTGGTAAATTGTGCTAATATATTAATTTCGAAAACTTAAAAGTACATAGTTTACAGGTAAGGTTGGTAAGTTGCCCTTTGTTACACTATTTTTGGGCTGCCGCGGGGGAGGGGGCTGGCCCAGACAAAACTTGTGAGCAAGAATTACTTTGTGCGCAGTTGCGCTGATACATTTAGGAGCATAGGAGTAGGACATGACAGTGAAGCCCTGCGGGCACAGATAACAAAAAACAAAATAAGACTGAACAACTACGCATACATTATTCATCCTCATCATCATTGCAATGGGGAGTCTCCTCGAAGATGGGACAGGCAGGGGCCTGCATGACAACCACTTCCATTGCAGCTTCCACTTCAGTAGTAGTACATTTGGGGAGATTTGAAGGAGTGCAGAGGTGGGGGAGTCCGGATCTACTCCTTCGGGAACCTTCGTCCAAACACCATCAGAATCCATGATCCAAATGTCTGTGTCTTCATCAGCATGCGCAGGACTGTTTGGGGGTGTCAAACTACTCTGAGGAGAGGGAGCTCTGGGGGTGGATGTAATATTCCTAATTAGCAGTGGCTAATATATTCGATTTTGCTCAATTTTGCCGTCTATAGTTTATTAATAAATAAAAAGGTGAGTAGAGAGGGTCTAACTCAGTGGAATAAAACCCACTCCCTAGTAGCACAACGTTGTGACTTAAAGGGAGCCAAGGGGGGCCAAGCACCACGTAGAGAGGGGGCCCACGTATGCACTAGGAGAGACTGCACAGATGAGGATGAGCACGTGGCAAGAGGGAGGCTACGTTGAGGAGATAAGCCTTAGGGTTTGGAGGAAGGCCAACGTTATAAAGAGAGAGGAGCCTCCTCATTTCATTCATTCGTTGTTGATGATATTGAGCTGGTTATTTGACTTCTTGAGCGCGCTCGCTGTTTAGCCTGTCTGCAGCACTGTTCAGTGCGTTGAGTGTCTCCGGTCGGAGATCTCACCCTTAGCCCCAGGGGACTTCGAGTGCCTACTCGGGCAAGGTATTTTCTTCAGCATTTTGCAGGAGGTTTGGTGTTTGGGTTTTGTTGCGGAGCCAAGCATTCAAAGAGACTGCGCAGTCACTGAGAGGGAGGACACAGTCCATCTAGGAGGAGCTCCAGATTGGGGTTTTTACAGGGGTTTTGAGCCGGGATATTGAGCAGAGGATCAGCCTTTGCCTTTGGGAGGATTTTGGTGGAGTTTGAGGCCGTATTTTAGTCATTCCTATTCAGCCTCTGCGCAGAGCCTTGGAGGCCAGCGTAATTCCCCAAGGGGGTGTTTTTCAGGGGTTAGCCATTTCTGATATGGTTTCTGGGTTTTGCCGAGATTGGTGAGTAGAGGATTCCAGATTTTCAGCTCATTCTGGCAAGGGGAACAACCCCTAGTCATCAGTTCATTCCAGTAGTAGCAGCTACACGGTAGTTTTCCAGCAGCTGGGACGCAGTTCAGAGAGCAGCCATTTCCTGTGTATTTTGAGAGTATTTCTTCACTTGCCTTGAGCAAGTTTAGGTGCCATCACTCTGATCAGCTATTGTACTTCATTATATTTCTCAGTTTAATAAAATGGCTTAGCATTCTCTCTCTATATTTCTGGATGATTTGTCGTACATTCTGTCTATACTATTGTATGTCTGCTGCATTGTTATTTTTATATATTCGGGCATTCTAGTTCTATACCACTTGGTGTGTTTATCTTGCACTCTTAGACAAAGTTTGGAAAGGGCCAGGTAGCCTCTAGATTTCGTCCTCTTTTCAGAGGCGGCATATCTAGTAAATGCCCTCCTAGTCCATCTCTGGTTGGAGTTTGCCGTGTTTTAGAGATATCCCCGAAACGGGATATTACAGTGGAGGTGTACTTCCGCGTGCCACTTCTTCCCTTTTGCACAAGGCTTCTGGAGGAGTCTGTGCGCTACTCGGGAACTGGATGATGGCTAACAGGGGAGTAAGACGAGGAGCCTTCAATCCATTCGAGGCGGTTGTCCTCGCCGCGATGATAGCGACCCATAAGAGCCCCTTGCTGACCACCCCGAATTGTGCGTTGGCACAGCCTGGGTGCCATTGTGCACTTGGGATGGGTGGGGGCAGGAGAAGCTGCAGAGGCTGGGGGATGGGTGTGCAGGATGAGGATGAGACGATTCTGATTTCCTTTGCTTCATCTTCATTACGCTCCAAGGAGTGGAATGATATACCACGCGATGGCTTTCCACCCCTTTGTTAGCAAGCAGGTCTGCCACAACATTGGCTTTTCTGCGCACATGACCGAAAGTGATGGCTCTATGATTATGAAGCAGAAGTTCCAGCGTCTTGAGCTTGTGAGCAAGTCTCCAGCTGTTGGAGACTTTCGAAGAAGCAATGCCTTGAAGGATACAGATGGCTGCCATAGTTGTTATTTGCGAGTCCCCTTCCACTTCCAGAGGGAAGTAGTGGAAGTCTATGGCGATTTGAATACCCTGTATCATTCCTTCCAGCTCAGCAGAGTTGTTACTGTCCCATCCAATATTCCCATAGTAGATTCTGAGAGGATCTCCCTTGGTGTTCCTAATGACTCCTCCAAAACTTGTTATTCCTAGGTTACCTTTAGAAGCCCCATCAGAATTGCATTTGAAGAAGCCTAGGAGGGGAGGCATCCAAGTGTCTGGGGCTGAAGATTTTCCTTTGCTTCTGGGAGTGATTTCCATGGGAGTGTTGAGACTCATTTGCCAGTTGTTCCAAATGTGGCATTCAACTGCCTCGATGGGTATGTCCTCGTTACTCCACGCATTTAAAGCTCGAGTTTCAGTGAGGTTGCTGTGAATCCTGTCCCAACGCTGATAAGGTGTAGAAGCTTTGTCCTTGAATATGCGGTTGTTTCGCTCCTTCCAAATATTCCAAATGAGGATGTCCGGAGTGATTTGCCATAATCTGTTCGACAGGTTACTGTTGAAAGGGTTTTCTTGCCAGTTGCTGATTGTTTGAATGATGTTGCCTCTTGCACGGTTGGACTGTTGGTAAAGGACAACAATTTTGTCCCATAGGGAGCTGGCATGTGGACATTGGTCTAACAGGTGGTCGATGGTCTCCGAGTTGTCCTGACAGAGGGGACATCTGGAGGGCCCTTCAAACCCGCGTTTCAATAGATTCTTCCATGTGAGTATGCGTTGTTTACCGAGCAGCCACAAGAACAAGACTATTTTGGGCAATAAATTAGCCTTCCAGCTCTTTTTCCAGATATTGTCTACAACTCTGGGGTCTTGCTGATGGAGGAGATGGTAGGCTTCCCTGGTTGAGCAGGTGCCACTTGGCATGTGCCCCCAGTGGAGGATGTCGGGCCTTGTTTTGATCTGGATTTTTCTCTTTGTGCAAAGCTCCTCCCAGATGTCAGTGTGGCTTTCATTGTTGTAGTTGTTTTACCATCTGTTGGTGTGTTTCCATTGCCTATATCCCTGAGAGATGTCTTTCGTCCAGAAGTTGTGAGCTTTCTGTTGTTGCCGATTTTGGAGCGCATCATTCCATAGAGGTATACAGAAGATGGAGGAGAGGCTTGGCATTTGTTGCCAGGAATCCTCCCAGAATCTGGCATGGTTGCCATCTCGCGGCTCCCAGAAGCTGTGGTTTTGGATAATACCCTTTTGATGACTATCTGCTTTCCAGATTTGGGATCCTGGCAAATCTAAGTTGTATCTAATGAGATATTCCTTTGGCCAGTACTGCGCGTACTTGGCCATCCATAGGTTGGCCCAGGGGGTGTTGGGATTGGAGACCCATTTCCACCAGAGGCTCGCTTCCATTATGTTGTTGCTATGTTCAGGGTCCCGAAGACATAGACCTCCCTGATTTTTTGGGGTGCACACATCTTTCCATTTAACTAAGGCCCATTTGTTTTTGCATTTTGTACCTCCCCAAAGGAATTGCCGTTGCAGGGTGAGCGAGTAGATCCTGATCTAGACCAGTGCCCAGGTTAGATCCTGTTTATCTGGGTTGAAGCATTCAGTGCAAGGTCGTAGGTATAGGCCTGCAGTGTTGAAGAAATATGGCCCTCCATCCATGATCCTATCCTTGTCTTCAACGCAGGTAAATAGAATGTTGAAGAAGCCCTTTGCGCACAGTTCAAGATCTATGTGTCCTTTGGATTTCCATTTCGAGGCTATCCAACCTCTCAGCGCCTTTTCCGTGGGCCAGAAGCCCATGAAGTTGCCTATTAATGCATGATCTTTCATTAATTGAATTCTTCTGTTTATGCGATGCGCTGGGAGTTCAATCACTCTTTTCCTGGTTTCTTTTGGTATGCAAGTGGTAGATTTCGTGGTCGCATTTGCTATGGCTGGGGCATTTTCCTTCTATGTTGTGGGTGTCACCCCTGTATTTTCGTGAGACGGTCCAAAAGTTGTGTTGATTGACGTGTTCAGCCCCTGTCGCCGTCCCTGTTGGTGACTGGCCTGTAGGGGGAGCAACAACCCCCCACTAGAGTCGGTCATTGGAGAGCCTGTGGCTGTCCGGGAATCAGTTTACCGTAGATTTGACTGGAGGAGAAGCACTGCCAAGGGCAACCGTCACCAAAACCAACAAACCCTAGGTCATGGAGGTCGACCTGATGCAGAGCTCCGCTAGGGTTTCCTAAATATCTCTCAATAGTCAAGGGAGTCCCTTGAGAGTCATGTAATGTTACAATTTGGTGCATTTCTTAATGTTATGATTAGTGATATGAAATTACTCCAAATCAACATCAACGTGAAACAATTATCAAAACATTACATCTTGCTCATGTGGTTATAAAGTGGAGAATTGATTTGCCATTATGAAATCACTTGTGAGTTATGCCATGAACATCATTCAAATCACCATAGCATCCATTTTCAACAAGTAAAATATAACGTGTTATGAGGGTAAGATAAAGTTGAAATGGTAATGTCATAAAAGTACTCAAATCTGTTTAGGATAATAATAAAAACCAATTTGCAAATATGGTTTTGAGCTTTTAAATTGAAGGAATAAAGTTGCTAAAAAGGTCCTTAGAAGTAACATAAATTATTAAATTAGTTATGTTAGTGATGCATTGCTTTAGTTCTATATGCGCGATTAACCATATATTTATTGCTTTCGTTTTTTATGTGTGTTCAACCATATATATATCTTAGCTTTGAGTTATCTACACTATATTTATTCTAATTCCATGAACTAGTGATAACAAAAATCATGAAAAAGACCAAACCCTCAAATTGTTCTAACACTTCTTGGATCAATTTAGTCATATAAGAAATCTAATTACTATATTCAATCATATTATTCAAAATTAGCCCACTAGCTATAATCCTTGTAGAATTTTATCGGAGAGAATAAAAATTAACACAACCAACAACAATACAAACATTAATAGTATGCACACAATTTTACCATGGAAAAACCCCAATTCCTGGGAAAAACCAAGCCTAACAAAATTCCATTAGTCTCTTTGGCCAAACATTAATAATATGCACACAATTTTTACCATGGGAAAACCCCACTAACAAAATTCCATTAGTCTCTTTGGCCAAAACCTTGGCCAAGCGGATCACCTCCTTGGCTTGCATTACAATGAAGTATTCCTAGTTTTTTAAAGGCTCCATCACATGAATTCTACCGGAAAATTACCATGGTTAACTAAAAAAATCATGGGCCCAAAACCCTAATTAATGACCCAGTGAACTTTGACACTTTCCCCAAGTCAAATTAACCTAACATTCCTCCCTTAAACCTTGACTTGAAAACTTTCCAAATACTCACTTACCCCCTCAAAGTTTATACTTGAGGTACTTGTTAACCCGACATTCCCTATCATATAAGTCTAACCAACCCGACAATGTAGGGTACCTATGGCTTATATGGCTTATAAGTCTTATAACAATATGCCCATTTACATGCAATTTTTTTTTCATTGTTGCTCTCTTCTCCATGGTCTCGCTGGGTGCTCTCCTCTCCAATTGAATCTCTCTGCAACCAGTTTTGCCTCGTCGTCCTCATTTTTATACCACAACAAACTTTCATGACCAACATATGCCCCTTGGTCCCAACTACAGCTCGTTCACAACGAAACACCATCAATGACGTATCCGCCCCTACTACAGCTGCGGCGAGCCTTATTTCCACTGCCATAGGGCCATAAATGCGCCCAGACAGGGAATGCTCACCGAAGGATGAACTACCGTTTTGATCTGACGGCGGGCATGAACTACCGTTTTGATCTGACGGCGGGCATTCCCTGCCTGGGCGCATTTATGGGCCTATGGCAGTGGAAATAAGGCTCGCCTACCGCTGCTACCCTTTTACCGGCTCTCACTCTCCACATCTTTATGTACCATGACCCTCGTGAGCTAGAAAAACCCTCACGGCACAAATCACATAGACCACAACAATATGATTCTGCGCCCTTGATCTTGATCTCCTTGTCCAGGACTGCCCTCGTTCCCCAGGATGATTCTCCTCCTCCTGTTTGACAGTTATCCGAGGCTTTGGCAAACAAAATATGCGGTATGTCCATAGTAAGGTACTCGAGATTTTTCCTGAGAATGACACTGCAATTTTTATCAAATGTATAACGAAGAAACACATCCTGCAAATCCACGGTCAGTTTTCTTTTCGCCACATCCACGAACACCAGTATCAATGCCTTCTCCACAATGACACCTCCTCCACCATTCAAGCATCGAGTAGATATGCCTCGTCATGCACGACTTCCAAAACCAGTGTAAACGAACTCTGCCCTCAAACATATTGAATGAATTCTCAAAGAAATTCCTGCAAAGTTTCACAGGTACAGACTGCGAAATTGTGGAGTGATCCTTGTTCAACAAATAAAACCTTGAATCCAAAATTATATTGTTCCTGGTTTCCATTGTTACTCGAATCTGGCAGCGATAGAGGATTCCCTTGCGCATCCCGGCATCGACTCCCACTGGAGCTCATGCGACACTGTATGACCTGTCTAACGTCATCAAGAACTTAGGAATTGGATCGTGGCTCTGATCAATCTAGGCACATCAAATCATCCCCAGATTTGATTCTCATGATCTCATCCTCACCTCTACTCTTCGCTTAACCAAGTTCACCTCAAGCCCTGGTCATTGCTCTCTGTTCTTGGCAAACGTTTCCATATTTGTCTAAAGTCGATCAAGTATAGCACCCAATCTAGTACAAACCATGGCAATGTACAAGTTGAAACGAACGATTTTTCGGTGGCGTCCTTCCTCATCGTCACTCATGCCTCGCCATGAACTCCAGCCTCGAATCCTAGCAACTGGTTGATGTGAGGCTTCAATGATGATATTTGTCCCCTAGCAAAAGCACATGATCCTTATCTCACAACTCGCCATTGTTGCACCAATGATCAGAAAAATAGAGGATTAGTTTGTACCTGTTTGCTTTTGGGCCCTTTGAACTGCGTCAAATCAATAAATAGACCAACCACAGATCAAATCATTCACTTCCTATCGTTTCTGAACTCATCCATTTCACAACTTGCATTGGACAACATCCGATCCATTGGATGGGATTCATCTTAATCAGGAATTTCTAGGTGCAGAGAGATTAAATAATATTTCCAGGTGAATTTCTAGGTGCAGAGAGATTAAATAATATTTCCAGGTGCAAATCTTCTTTTGAGTGTAAAATTTGAAAAATGTTTGCTGAGATTTGATAGATCTTGTTTGATAGATATTTATTTAAGATTTATTTTTAATTAAATTTTTATTTATTTTTATGTAATTTCTAGTCAAAATGTCTTAATTAATCATTTTATTTTCTATTTTTATTTACATTTTCATGTAATTTGATTTGGTGAAAATGTTCAGATAACATAATATAATAAGACATTACAACATCTCTTCTATATTGTGATGGAAAGATCTTTATTCAGGATCTAATTATTATTATTATTTTTAATTAAATTTTTATTTTTATGTAATTTCATTGAGTCAAAATGTTTTAATTAATAATTTTATTTTCTATTTTTATTTGTATTTTTATGTAATTTTACTTGGTGAAAATGTTTAAATAACATCATATAATAGGACATTAAAACATCTCTTCCATATTGTGAGTGAATGATTATCAACAAACCTAACAACACACGTCTAATCAAAGTTCATGCTTCAAGTTACACAAAAAAAACTTAAACTATATCAAAACAAACTTCATGCTTCATCTTAATTAGAGAAAGATAAACTATATTGAAGCAAACTTCATTCTTCACCTTACACAAACACATTCTACAAATACATATTACTACTTATGAAAATCTATTCATTGAAATTTTATTTCTTTAAATAGACTATATTAGAGAATATCATGGGAAAAACCATGGGCTCTCAAAACCGAGATTGAGAAAACTACTAATGTTTACATGACATGAGGGTTATTGTACATTCCTTAGAATTTGATGCTTTTAAATAGGTTACATTAGAGAAGAATACCATGCAAAAAAAACCATGAGTTGTGATTTTTACCGAATTTTTTTTTTACACAATTTATGGATCACATAAGCCAAATTCCTAATAAACCATGAGTTGTTAAAAACCTAGAGCAGAAAAACTAGGAATGACTAATTTACCTCAATTGTTAGATCTAAGAATTTTGTGATCCCTAATTTAGATATAGGTCTTTCATATTAATCACATCATTAGGATTAGGTTGACGTTTCGAACCATCTAATGTGGTTCATCCGCAGGAAAAGATGATTGATCTCAATGAATAAATAGTTAGGATGCATCATTGGCTGGAAATAGTCGTTGAGACTAGTCGTTAAGAACTAGCTGTAGCAGGGAAAGATGATTGATTTCAATGAATAAATAGTTAGGATGCATCATTGCCCGGAGATAGTAGCTGAGACTAGCCGTTAAAAACTAATTAATTCAATTTTTTTTATTAATAAATGTTTATTATTAGTAAAAATATTTATACATTAATTATAATAGGGTTAATAGTTGAATGTTTTGAAATTTCATAATATAAAAATATAAAAATTAAAACATAATTTAATTAAAATATAATTTAATTAATAAAATATTTATACACTTATTATAATAGAGTTAATAGTTAAAATTTTTAATTAAAAAAAAAAAAAAAATCGATTTTAGAAGAAAATATAAAAGTTAAAACACAATTTAATAATATATTAAATATAATAGGGTGTTTTAGTATTATAATAGGTTAATATAGATTATTATAATAGGTAAATCAAAATTTTATAATAAAAGCATATAACAACCAATTATTTAAAATCAAGAATAATAATCATAAATAATAATAATAATAATAGGGAACAAATCAAAAATGCAAGAGGGCAAAATTATTTAGAGAGAGCTGGAGTCTAGCGCTTTCTCAATTTCCACCCATCATCCCTATTGAGATTCTTAGCATGCCTTTCAATCTCAATGGCATCCCTAAGCTTCCTATGGTGGAAGTGACCCACCCTAGCAAGGACTTTGGAGTCCTCAATGCAAACATGGTGACCCGATTTTTCTGCATGTTCAGCAAGAGCAGAATCTCTTTGTTTGATCATCAACAATGTCAAGTTCTGACTTGCATTCACTATCCTCTTCATTTCACTTGCATGTACAAGAGACAAACATGTCTTCTTCTTATGCGCTCTAATTATGTATTCAATACCATCCTTAAACAAGTGATACTTATTCTCATGGTGATGAAATACTACTTTCCTATTGATTAGGAGATCATGAATTTTTCTCAAAATTGAAAATGCTCGAAACTGTACTGAAACTAAGCACCGGGTAGATCACGTCATTCTGATTTCGGCACCGCGAACGGTTCGAAAAATCAATGTCGTATGAGGGAGATATTGCGTTCTGATTGATTTCTTAAACAACTAAGATTTTGTGACAGGGGTGACTAGGATGCCTAGTCAGCATGTAGGTACAGTGAGCAAAAGGTGGAATATTCCTGAGAATATTTCGTTTTCCCAAGCCAACCAGTGAATGCCAAGTGGCATTATGTGATTCATTGATTTGGTTGTACGAGTTGATTTGTGGCCCATCGGATGTGTGACACGTGGCCAGCTCAGAGGCTACCACGTGTCCCCTGTACGATTGATTAAAATTTTGGTTAGGTCCGGGGGGTTCGACCTCGTGACCTCCAACGCGCCCGAAGAACCTTCGACCGACTCAGCGATTCATTTTTTCTTACCGTATTAGTTCATCGAATATATTTATAATGTATTGGTTGGCAAGTTAGGGGGCGGGGGGAACTGGCTACGGTCCCAACCCGTCAGCAACCCAATCATTGTTGTGTTCACATGACATAAAACTGCAGCATCAAAGTGTTACTTCCAACGGTTCCATAACTGTGACTTCAACGGCTCCAAACGTTGTCACATGTATTATATTCAATCGCAATGTTTGTTAACAGATGGTTTATCACCGTAACCTTTGGCAGTCAAGTTCATACTTATCACATGCGTGCGGGTTCCAATGGTCATGCCTATGGTTTTGGGAACTCCGCTTTCATCGTGGTTCCATTGCAAGTTTTAAATGTGGAGTTTAATGTTAACCGCGAGGTTTAAGGGGGTCGGCATGTGGCCACCCCCGCTCCTAACCATAACAATAAATACAATGGTTAGTCGGATGGCGGAGTTTTAGCGTGCCATTAAAATTAGGCGGTTTTTGCTATTTTATCTGCAGTTCTCCACAATTAGTGGAGGTTTTGTAGCTGTCATTATGAAAATGGCTAGGGAGGTCAATTTTCGACCAATTTGGGTGAAAAAAGACTACCTAGACTAATTTGAGCATTTTGGAGCCATTGGTGCAGAGAAAACAACCATTAGACGCTTATAAACACATGTATTTTCAATTTTGAGCATAATGACAAAGAGGGACATGCCATTGGAAGCTGAACCAGCAGATGTAGCCTAGGAGGGGTGAACTACTTCATGATGCTTGCTGTGTAAATCTTATGTGTGATGTTATTTCTCTATTATACACTGTTGTTCAATGTTATTTAGGCTTATTTATGCTTAAAACTCACAAATTCATCTATGTTTCATGGTTAAATTCCTCAATCCTTAAGAAAACAAATGGAGACAAATATGTACATGTTTTATAACTGAAAAGACATTTAGCACAACAAACTAATACATGTTCTTTCAGATTAGGTTGTAAACAGAGCTAGAGTTTATTCCCTAGTGTTTTTGTGTGCAAAGATTTGTTTAACTGTTTGCAAGTTTTCACATGCTTACTAGGCTGAAGCTTAAGAGAGGAGAAGGCAAATTGGTGGAAGCAAGAGGGTCTCAAAGTGAGCCACAACAAAGGAGGGCAATATTTCCACATTGTCCACCACCTAGTTCACCTTCAAAAGAAGATAAAGCAACATTAAGCATGCCTCCAAGAGAAGGAGAAATCCATGAAGAGGTGGATCCCAAAGAAGAAGAAAGGGTGTTCAAGAAAGCATTCCTTGACATGACTGAGACGGTGAGAATCCTTTATCAAGAAAGGAATGAGAAACTAGAAGGAGAAGGATCCAAACTTCACAAGGAAGGACAAGGATCATCAGGAGGTCACA
>JAXQQM020080342.1:0-169021 GCA_034641835.2 Pinus albicaulis
GCGTTGTAACATTTCGTGATTGTTGCTAGACCCCTGCTGGGCTAGTAGGGATCGCCTCTGTCCACAGAGGGGATTTACCTCCTCAACAGGGGTGAATTAGTATTCCTTTCAATTAGTATTATTATTAATATTTCATAGCATTAGTTAATCTTCAATTATTATCAGTGTTTGTACAATGATAGCAGAAAAAAAAAGGAACACAAATGCACACATTTTTTAAGGTGGAAACCCCCTTCGAGACAAAAAACACTTGAATTCTTTTATAATAATTATTTAACCTTCAACTCCAATTGAAAATAAATCTCAAACTTCGTAGAATCTAGAAAAAAATTCTTCTCCATCTCCCACTGGATGGATGCTCCAATGCCCGAGATTATTCAGTAGTCAACTGAATGGATTCCCCAACACTAAATGAGCTACAACTCACCCTAGCACCACCCTACCACCCTGAATTTTTCATAGGCTTGAACCTGTTTATAATTTCATGGACCAACCTAGCACCACCCTACTACCCTATAGAAGAATGAAAGAAAGAATAGACTCATGTACGAGAGAAAATGGTCCACTTTACAATGATATAGAATGATGTAGAAGAAGAAGACACACTAGACCATAACCCCAACTATGACACAACCACCTAATGATGATCCTAGAACTCCTGGCACTGCCTCTTCAACTCTTGGAAAATAGAAACTTGTACAAATTTTACAATGATGCTTTTACAATGACTCAATACAATGATACCTTTAAAATGACTGTATGCAGTGCTAACCTGTTGAAGACTTCATGTGATGAACTTCTTGTTGATGTTCTGCACCTTGATTGTTGCTATTCTCATGCTATCCTTTCTCACTCTTCATAACATTAGATCATGCGTTGAGTCTTATCTTGATGAATATATAATACCTGCAAAAAGTATTCAAGAAAATACCCATGACATGATAATAGAAAAACTTACCTCATCATGCAGAGCACATGTCAGTGCTAAAAAAAAACAACAAATTAGAATACAAAAAACCTAATGCAATTAAGAGATGAACATGCATATACATAATATACTTAGCTAGATCTTACCTCTGCTGCATAATTTTGTTGCACCTTGCTTTTCTTTGCTTCCCTAGAAAGTCTGGTCCTTTGCAGTCCCTGATAGCACATGATCTAGATTTTTCTTTCCTTTTAGGAGCTCGATATTGAATCTGATGTATCTATGTGATTTCAGATCCCCAATATCTGATATTTGGACTTGTTGTAGCCCTCTGAGTCATCTTTAAAATGCTGTAGGTCTGACCTGATTTGGATTCTTCAAGACAAAGTTATGCCCAATCTCTCACAATGTCCTAATTATGGATGTAGAGCAAAACAAATTTCGACATGCCACATGTCACGATTTCCTACTTCTGCTATGAAATTGATAAATAGAAAATTACAGTTCGTGCACTATCTCCCACTTTTTACATAATTCCAATCTGCTTCTCAGAGAGAGAGTTATGATCATTTTTCCAAGATCAGTTCTTTGAGATCAAATTCAGAAGCCTACAAAAAACCTAGCTTCCATAGATCATATCTCTGAAAATATAGCAAACCAAGATCTGAAATTTGGACACAAGCTTCATCAACAGTTTGCAAAAACATTTTTTTTGTTTCAAAATATAAATCTTTACATAAAACAAGTTATAGAGAAAATTCCACGATGACCTGTTTTTAGTAGAGAAGTCCTTACATGAGGAGGATATGAGGATAACAATTTATATAAATGCTTAGGTTGAGAGTGTCTTCAACAAGTGAACATTAGAGGGATTTTAGGAGATTAAAAAATTGTTAATTACTGACTATTCAATGACCACAACCAATGGTTATTGCATGCCACAACCCCATGGTGTTTTTGCCCATTAACTGGAGTTACTAACTTTAAACATGAATATCTCTCAAACCTTTAAGAATTACGTGGCATGCCATATATCAACAGAAACATCTCTACAAGTAGAAACCATTCCAGATATCCTTAAATCAAAATAGAGTAATTTTTCAAGTGAAAATTACCATGTAATATTAAGGTAGCCCCAGGTGCTACTTGGGTTGACATCAATGACAACCACTGATCAACAATCTCCCCCTTTGGCATTGATGGCAACACAAGTACTCCCCATGAGATCATGACACCTCTTCCTATAACATTCTCTCCCCCTTCGACATCAATGGAAAAGGGTAACTCTCCCTGACACACAACCATCTTATGAACTTGTACACACTTCAAATTATTTTTTGAATAAGGAAAATATAATGAAAACTTGGGAGAATCCCAAGCTTCTGGCGAAGATATTCAAATGCTTCAAAAGGTAAAGCTTTTGTGAAGATATGAGTGATTTGTTCTTTTTTACCAACATATTCAATTTTGATATTGTTTTGAGGGACTTGTTCTCTAACAAGATGATATTTGATCAGAATGTGTTTTTTTTTTTAATGCATGACATGGTTATTGGAGATGTTTATGGCACTGGTGTTATCACGGAAGATGGGAATAGGATCAATGAATTGTACTTGAAGATATTGAAAATTTTGTGTCATCCAAAGGAATTGAGTACAAAAAGTTGCTGCTGCAATGTATTTTGCTTCTACTGTAGATAGAGAGATTGAGGTTTGTTTTTTTCTCAACCATGATACGAGACAACCACCTTGATAGAATTATTCTCCACTAGTAATATCATCAATGCTTCCTACCCAATATGCATTTGTAAAGGCTTGAATAATGATATTTTTACCCTTGGGATACCATAAGCCATATTATGTTGTGCCCTTTAGATATCGAAGAATTCTTTTCATGAAAATAATAAGTGATTCTTTTGGTGTTGCCTAGAATCTTGCAACTTGTCCAACTACTTGCATAACATCTAGTTGGGAGGTTGTTACATATAGAATACTACTAATCATAGATCTGTACAACCTCCGATCCACATTCTTAAATGAGTCGTCTATGCTCAATTTGGAACCTGTTACCATTGGAGTAAGGACGGGTTTGCAATCTTCCACTTTGAATTTCTTGAGAATTTCCTTGATGTACTTATCTTGAAATATAAATATTCCTTTCTCTTGCTAAGATATTTGAAGCCCTAAGAAGTATGCCATCTCTCCAAGCAAATAAATCTCGAACTCGCTTTGCATATTTTTAGCAAAGTTCTTACTTAGTCAATCATCATTGCTACCAATTATTATATCATCCACATATACCTCAACAATTGTTAAACTATATCTATCTATTGTACATCAAGATTGCTATCAGTACCTTTCTTGAACCCTTGTTGATGTAGTTATCCATCATAGGAATACCATTCTCTAGGAGCTTGTTAGAGACCATATAGAGCCTTCTTTAACCTACTAACATAGTCTTCTTTTTCTGATAGTAGAAAACCTTTAGGTTGTTCGATGTAAACTCATTCTTCTAATTTTCCATTCAGAAATTTTGACTTAACATCCATTTGGTATACTTTGATTTTTCTTGAGCATTCATAGACAAGAAACATCTGTATGGCTTCTATTCTAGCAACTAGTGTTAATGTTTTGTCGAAATCAATTCCTTCCACTTGTGCATAGCCTTTGAAAACCAATCTTGCTTTGTTTATGGTAACCTATCCATATTCATTCAATTTGTTCCTGAACACCCATTTAGTCCCAAATAATTTTTTATCTTTTGGTCGTGGAACTAATTCGCAGGTGTTATTCTTCTCGATTTGATCCAATTATTCATTCATAGCTACTACCCAATGTTCATTCTGGATGGCTTCCTCAAAACTACAAGGCTCAAAGGTTGCTAGAAAAGAAATGTGAGCTTGTTGTGATGAACAAAGCTATTGACCTTCATTTATGTCACCAATGATTTGATTTGATGGATGGTTCTTTTGAATCCATTCTTTTTTTCTATTTAGAGGAGTTTCTTGTTGTTGTTCCTATATATCTAGATGATCATTATTTGCTTCTTGGTTGATAGTTTCTTCTTGTTCTAGAATTTTCTCTGTGTCTTTTTCAGCCTCTTTCTCAAGTTTCAAATGTTCTAGATCATCATCATTATTCGTTAGAATACCAGTTTCATCAAATGTAACATTTATGCTCTCCACTATCTATTTTCATCTTATATTATAACATTTATTTTCCTTTCTTTTGTGTGAGCAAGCAACAAAGATACCTTCATCAAAGTGCGATTCAAACTTACCCAAATTTTGATATTCTCTTTTAGTATAACATTTTCTTCTGAAGATTCTGAAATATTTTACATTATCTGGTTTTCCTTTCCATAATTCATAGGGGGGTCTTGTTGCAATTATTTGTGAGAAGAATTCGGTTAATAATGAAGACTGTTGTATAAATTATTTGTACCCCAATTTTTCATCCAATTTTCAGTCCTTCGACATTTTTCTACCCATTTCCTCTATGATTCTTTTCTTTCTTTCAAAAACTTCATTTTGCTGAGGTGTTCATGCTGTTGAAAATAGTCCTTTTATTCCAGTTTTGTCACAATATTGTTGAAATAATTTGGAAGTGAATTCTCTACCATTATATGATCTTAGACACTTTATTTTCAAATCAGTTTCATTTTTGACCCACTCCTTATAGATCTAAAAGCACTTAAATGTTTCAAATTTTTTGACTAGGAAACTGACGGATGTCATCCTTGTATAGGCATCTATCATTAACATGAAATATAATTCTCCATCTAGGCCTTTTGTTCTCACTGGATCACATAGATCAGTATGTATCAATTCCAATGGATGTGATGAAAAGTGTTATTTTCTATTAAATTTGAATTTTCTCGGATTATCGTGCCAATGGGCCTCACATAGTGTGTGGGAAGGTTTTGAGATTTTCATCATTTCTCGTACTAATTCCTTTTTGCGTATCTTGAAAATATTTTCAAAGTATATGTGACCCATTCGTTGGTGTCATAACCAACTTTCATCTTCTTTAGCTAGTAGACATGCTTTAGTTGCTTCATCCAGAACATATTTGTCATTTGGAGCTCGACTTGATGTAGCCCTAATTTTACCATACCTGCTTTTCCTTATTTCACATTTTTTGGAGTTGAATAGCATTGTGTGTCCTTGATCACACATTTTTCCAACACTGATCATATTTTGATTCATGTTTTCAAACAATAAAACATTCTTTGGTAAATCATATTTATTCCAAGAGTGACAGTACCTGATCTTATAACCTTTGAAGATCCATCATTTCCAAAGGACATAGTTCCATCCTTATTCTCTTTTAGAGATACACATTTCTTTCTATCTCTAGCCATATGCATTGAGTAACCGCTATGAACATACCACACATCTTTGTTTTTTTTAGCCTTGAGAGTGAGAGCACAATTATCATTGTTCTTCTTCTTCCACGTTTTTTCGTTGTGTGGCTTCACAGATTCTTTTCGAGGATTTTCAAGTCTATAGTCTCTATCTACGTGTCCAAAGTTTAGACATTTGTAACATCCAATATTATTTCTTAAATGTTGAAATATATTGATGTTTCATTGAACCCTCAGAGGTTCATATTTAACAGATCTCCTAGAATTGTATTGGTTCCTAGGGTACATTTGACATTCTACAACTTTATGACCAAATTTGCGCATGAATAACAATTTCCATGAAAAATATGTTGGTACCTGGATGGAAATATTCATCAAGGAATTGCTATCCAAGGTTTTTCTTGCGAATACTGTCCAATGAAGTCTACATGCCTATTAGATATCTTAGGTTCATTGTATTTTTTTGTAGAAGGTCTTGCTTCTTCTTCTTTGTAACTGAGGCCAGTTCTGTCATGATAAGATCGTTGATTTTTGATGATTTCTTCCAATGCCTTTGAGATGTTGGTACAGTTTTGGACAATTTTTCCCTTCTTCAATTCCTTGCGTAGCAAGACTACTTCGACTTCTAATGATTCCCTTTCTTGGTTTCTTTCTTCCAACTTCTTTTGAAGTGACTCTTCAATGCATTTGTGTTCTTCAACTTAGATTTTTAAACCTTTAACTTGTTCTTCAAGGATATTGGAATGGATCTTCTCAGCCTTGAGCTCTTTTATAAGCCTGATTCCTCCTTAGAAAATTACTCCATGGTCAACCCTTCTTCTTCATTTTTTGATACCTGTTATTTATTGTGCTTGGCCATAAACATTACTCTCTCATTGGCTTCTTCTTCATTGTCACTATCTTCATCAGATGATGAGCTATCTTCTTTAGAGAGAAATTTCCTTTTAAATCATTTCTTCTTTCCTTGCTTGTTGAATTTCTTAAAGCCTTTCTTTCATTTTGAGTTTCCATCACTTATGTTCAAACATTTTGTTGCGAAGTTCCCAACCGCAGCATAGCCAAAACATATCAATGGAAGTTTACCATTGAATTTTCCCTTACCAATTTTTAGTTTTCTCATAAATCAAGCATATTATACATCTGAAATACCTTCTTCATCATCTTCCTTTTCTTCACACTTTCAAGTGTAGGTCTTTTCCTTTGAAGATTTTTTTTCCTTATTGGTTTTCTTAGATTCAGAGAACGCGGTTTCTAGGTGTGAAGTACCATATTCTTCATCAAGTCTCACTTCATATGCTATGGGAAATCCATGTAATTCCTCTTTGGTGAGTTTTTCCATATTTTCACTATATTCTAAGACTGAAACCTTTGAGTTTAATCTTCCTGGTAATGTTTTAAGAATATTTTATATAATAGTCTTCTCTTAAGTAGGCTCTCCAAGTCCTTCCAAAGTGTTGGTCATTTCATCAACATGTTGGAAGTATGCAGTAATGATGTCATCTTCTTTCATTCAAAGTTGCTCATATTTTTCTCTATAGATTTGAAGGATTTCTTCTTTGAAATTTGAGTCACCTACATATATATTCTCAAGCTTGTACCATAAATATTTTGTGGTTTTACAACCCAATCCCTTATGATAAGAAGATTCAATAAGTCCATTGATAACAATATTCTTTTCTTTTTCGACATTTACCAAATTCTTCTTACCTTTTTCATCCGCGGTTGGTGTAATGCCATTTTGAACAGTGTCACATACTTCGTAACCTTGCACCAAGACATAGACCTCCATTCTTCCTTTCCAGAGTGCATAATTATTTTCATTGAATAGAGGTACACCATTCTTGGTACGCTCCATGACCTCCTTCTAGCTGTTAAACTGCTATTGAAGGAACCAAGCTGTGATACCAATTGTTAAAAATACTAAGACCGGGGGGGAGGTGGGGGTGAATCAATATTCCTTTCAATTATTACTATTATTAACCTTTCATTCCATTATTTAATATTCAATTATTGTTAGTGTTTGTACAATGATAGAAGTAAAACAACGAAACACAAATGCACACAATTTTTAAGGTGGAAACCCCTCTGCGACAAAAACCACATGAATGATTTTCTAATAATTATTTAAGCTTCAAATCAAATTGAAAATAAAGCTCCAACATCCTAGAATATAGAAAAGAATTCTTCTCCATCTCCCACTGGATGGATGCTCCAACACCCAAGATTCTTCGTTAGTTAACTGCATGGATGCCCCAACACCCAATGAGCTACAACTCACGCTAACACCACCCTACCACACTAAATTTTTCACATGCTTGAACTTGCTGGTGACTTCATGCACCAGCCTAGTACCACCCTACCACCCTATAGAAGAATAAAATATGAATAGACTCATGTATAAGGGAAAATGGTCCACTTTAAAATGATATATAATGATGTAGGAGAACAAGACACACTAGACCATAACCCCAATTATGACACAACCACCTAATGATGATCCTAGACCTCCTGAATCTGCCTCTTCAACTCTTGGTAGATATAAACTTATAAAAATTTTACAATGATGCTTTTACAATGACTCAGTACAATGATACCTTTACAATGGTTGTATGCAGTGCTGCCCACTTGAAGACTTCATGTGGTTAACTTCTTGTTGATGTTCTGAACCTTGATTGATGCTCTTGTCATGTTATCCTTTCTCACTCTTCAAAACATTAGACCATGCATTGAGTCTTATCTTGATGAATATGTATTACTTGCAAAAATTCTTCAAGGAAATACCCATGAAATCATAATAGAAAAACTTACCTCATCCTACAAAGCATATGTCATTGCTAAACAAAAACAACAAATTAAATATAAAGAACCTAATGAAATTAAGAGATGTACATGAATATACACAATATAATTACCTAGGTCTTACCTTTACTTCATCATTTTGCTGCACCTTTCTTTGCTTTGGTGTTGTAGAAAGTCTGGTCCTTTGCAACCCTTGACAACACATGATCTATATTTTTCTTTCCTTCTAGGAGCTCGATATTGAATATGATGTATCTCTATGATTTCATATGTGAAATATGTGATCTTCGGCCTAGTAGTATCCCTTTGAGTCTTATTTACAATGCCACATGTCTGACCCAATTTTGATTCTTGAAGACAAAATTATGCCCAATCTCTCACAATGACCTAATATGGACTAGTTCAGTAGATTGAACTTGTACAACGTTCCACATGTCATTTTTTCCTCCTTCAACTGTAAACTTGATGCATAGAAAACTACAGTTTGTGCAATATCCACCACTTTTTACATAATTCCAATCTACTTTTTAGAGAGAGAGTTATGATGATTCTTCCAAGGTCATCTCTTTTAGATGAAATTTAGAAGCCTACAAAAACCCTAACTTCCATATATCATATCTCTAAAAATATAGTGAACCAAGATCTGAAATTCGGACACAAGCTTCATCGAGATTTATCCCAAGTGGGTTTTGTGTATCATAATTTTCAGCTTTAGAGAAAACAATTTATACTGAAAATTTCACAATGACCTATTTTTAGTAGTGAAATCCTTGCACGAGGAGGATATGAGGATCACAATTTATATAAATTATTAGGTTGAGAAGTTATTCAACCAGTGAATGTTGGAAGGAATTTAGGAGCTTAAAAAGTTACTAATTATTAACCATTAAATGACCACAACAAATTGTTAATGTCATGCCACAACCCCATTGGGTTTTAGCCCCCTAACTAGGGTTACTAACTTCAAACATGAATATCTCTCAAATCGCGAAGAATTACGTGGCATGCTATATATCAAAGAAAACATCTCGACAATTAGAAAACATCCAAAATATCCTGGACTCATAATAGAGTAAGTTTTCAAGTGAAAATTACCATGCAAGATCAGGGTAGCCAATGGTGCTGCTTGGGTTGACATCAATGAAAACCACTGATAAACACCTTTTCCTCTGAGGATTAAAAGGAAATACCAGTGAGGAAAAGGGGTTATATGGAATGGGAAGTGAAGCCAGAAGGCTTGAAGGTGAGAGTAATTCAAATCTGGTCGGAGCTAGTGGAACTCTGCAACATGACATTGGAGAAAAGACTAGACAAAAGTCTTGAGGTCTACTCTAGTAACATTACTAATTAAATCCTACTTTAGTGAGGAGCTCTGGGAGAGCTGAGGACATAATCGCCTCTCTGATGGATGGGAGGATACCATTAGATTTTCTTAAGTGAGATAAGTATTTTAACCCAGAGTTAAGGAGAACATAAGAGGTTTTTAACATGATTTAATTAAAATAGTATGCATCTCTGTAAACTATGGAATTAATTGTAGTAGATTAGAAACTATTTTTTTTCTTTTGGCAAAAAGTATTGAATATGGAAGAGAAATGTTTATTTAATTAATTACTGTATGATAGTATTATTTTTTTTATAGAATTCCTTAAGTGGATTATATTAGGGAAGAGAAATAATTACATGTGTATAGAAATTCTATGAAGGTATACAAAGAAATTATGATAGGAAAAAGATTGTAGGTCTGAAATCTGTAGGAAGCCACGAATTCACTAAGAAGAATTAGAACTAAAGGATGGAAAGGATAGTTAGTCCATCTGGGGAGAGAAACCCTAGATTGAATAGTCTGTCTTAAAATCCATAGATAAGTTCATACACGAACTATGGGTGAAAGAATTGAAACCCAAAATAAATGATGGTGTGGACATCAGTAATTCCAAAAACATTGAAAGACTAATAACTTTCTTGAAATATGAACAAAACGCTAAAATAATTATTATTATACTGTGTATAACAAAAGACATAAATAAATAATAAGAGAGCTTGACTATATTCTAAGGTGCTCAGTTAACAGTATATACAGTAGATATCAGACCATTTAAATGGAAAACTTATAAAATATAGAAAATAACATGTAAAATAAAGTAACCATACATGCAACATTATTTAAATACATGTAAATATAAATACTATAATGACAAAGGAGTAGGCCTGAGTGCAAGCACATTATCTATGCGAACAATAAACAACAACTTGAAGACCAAATTCCATATATGGGGAAGATAAAAATTGAGAATTTAACCGCATGTATACCATGGAAACTGAAATGGAAAATTCTAAATGGAAGAATGAATGACCATAAGTAGCGAGTGAATTCATGTAAATATTTAACCAAGAAAATTTCTCGACAAAGGACCAAAAACTTGGTAAAGTCATCAATATAAAAATATAATCATTTACTATTCGAACTTGCCGAGCTCTGAGAGAAACAAAAGGAGGTTATAAAGTAATACCATAACATAACTTAACAAACAAGCAGTGCTGAGATTTTTGATCTCGAACATACAAAATCGAGAATAAATAACTTTCACTGCAAAGGAAAAAATATATACATTGAGACAACTTGACAATATGCCAGCCAGGGGCCAGAAAATTAATATTCACGATGAAAGACCCTTAGTGGCTTCATGATAATATTTGGACGAAAAAATTATATAACTTAAACCCTCACATAAAGACATGGGTCGTAACCAGAACTAGAAATTTAAACATTCAAGACCCCTCAGTAAATTCCAGAAGTACCTGGAAGAGTAAAGGTAGAGTAGCCATTAGCTGTGGTGGGATGTGGGATGCTAAATCTTAAACATACCATATTGATGAATTTAAGGGTTCATGGTTACCTATAAATACAAGGGCATAAGTCAAAATACTTGGGGTTTCCATATAAGGAATAAATCCAGCATAAAACTAAAGGTATTGATGCAAAACAAGTTTTATACCACATAGTTGTAGCCAGAGCTGATTCCCTAAGCCTGAGCTAGAATGAATCATTCTCAACCATGAGAAAATTAAATCCATGGAAAATACAAAATGATGAAAATTATGAGTTAGAGAACCCTACTTCATATTTTTTTTTTACCTGTCTTGGTCACGCTAGTGGTGGCACTAGTACATTTGGCGGAAATTCCAACACTTGGTTCCGACACTTTTTACCAAATGTCAGAAATTTCCCCAAATTTTTTCAATCCCACCTGAAACCATCACTATACCGACATCTAGAGAAATGTGTCACAATACCGACACTTATACAAAGTGTCACAATTGACGTTTGAAGGAAGACGTCGCAATTGCAACACTATGCCCCAAAGCGTCGCTATTGCGACGACTGCTTCCAAACATCGCAATTGTTACACAATGTCTAAGTGTCGCAATTGCGATGTTTGGAGGTAGCCGTCGCAATATCGATGCTTTGTTTGCGACACAATGTCTAAGTGTCACAATTACGACGTTTATAGGGATCTGTCAGCGACGCTCTGGTCGCCGTCGGTATAACGACACTTATATGCAATAAACGACAGTTATATGCCTTTGCAAAAATGGTCAGCTTACAGAGCAGTGCGAGGAGTAGTTAATGGAGGCACCTTTGTGATTGCGCATAATTTGGAGAGAAAATAGTAATAATGAGAGAGGCTCCTTTAATTACTTCTTTGATTTGTGAAGGTATGGATTGTCCAGTCTGTAATTCTATGCTATTGAGAAAGACTCGCAATCCTTTGGGAACAAGACTGTTGTGAAGATGCCTGGCGAAGAAACGGACATCCGATTCACGACTATTGATGAACACATCGTAGTCTGGCGAAGAAGGCACCAAGGAGGGTATTCTCAGTGAATGAGGGATGTTGAAATATTAATTTCAACTATCTACCCTGTCCTTTGGCCACTTTCTAAATCTGTTTGAATGGCTCTGTCAAACAACAACTTTCTAAAACTGATGAACAATCAATTTTGGTTTTGAAATCACAGTCCCTGCACACTTAAAAACAACGCGCTGTATTGTTTTGGAAACAGAGAAATTTAATAGTAAACGCGAGAGATTTTAATTCAGAAGAACATGGTCCCATAGACCACAGACCAAATCAGCCATCCACATGGAAGTAGGCGATTTGATCGCATTATTTTTTGGCCCGTCTGCATTGTGGAATTCTGGACCCGAAACATTATAGGGTGGAATTAATTTGATTTTCGCGTCACAGTTTTCCTCCGTACGAAAAGCCAAAAAATGGACCCGAATTTTTATATGGCATATTCTATGAAGTTTTTGCGTCACAAATTAGGGTGACATCAGCGAGCTATTTTGAAACGCGAATTTGTGATTGAAATCGGGTATATTGTTTTTGAAGTCCGGACGTATGATATAGTTTTATTAACATTTTGTTATAATTTTTGTTTCACCGCCCGATAGTTATTTAAACCATTGGCTCATATATAACATATGCACAAATATTTTACTTTGGGCATTTGTAATGTGGGCCCCGAATACTTTAAATAGGTACATATACATTAGACAATTTAAAATTTTTGAGGATTGCACCCCCGGTGCAATTGTTTGTTTATAAGATTATATGATACATGTGAGATAAAGGTTTATTATTTATCATATATAAATAAATTTTATCAATATTGGACATTTACAATTTTATGAGGTGATTTTATAAGTAAATTCATAAATATCTCTTTTTAATCCTCATTTTACTCCATGAATATGTTTGGAAATGAAATTTCAATAGATTAATTTTCTCCTAACCTATGTATCATCAATATTGTACATTTAAATTCTTAATTATGAGGTGATGTTATAGGTAAATCCATGAATATCTCTTTTTAATCTTCATTTTACTCCATGAATATGTTTGGAAATGAAATTTCAATAGATTAATTTTCTTTCTATTATATGTTTTACGAAGATATGGTAAGGAATTCTCTCTTTTTCTTCTTAGAAATAATTATATATAATTTTTTTTTTTTCAAAATAGATTAAAAAAATTATATGAGAAAAATTATTAATTCATCAATATGTGTGTGTGTGTGTGTTGTGAGGAATAATTTCATAGTTCAACTTAATGGTTCATTATATAATCATGTGATCATCACCAATGATATATCTTAAAAAGAAACTGAAAAGCCATGTGTACAAAATTGATGTATACTCTAGAGAGTGGTTCTCATATCACTATGTAAATTTTTGTATGCTACTTCAACAAAATTATAAGATAAACTGTAATACACATCATATATGCACCATAACAATTGGTACAGGGTAAAACCCACCTGCCATACCTTTGTACTCGATCCAATTTTCTCTGTCAACTCTTCTAGCAGTGGGAGTTTCCTCCAAGGATCCTAATACCCCCAAGGCCTGTTATCACCTTAGTAATTCTCAGGTTGTGGGATAGGGATTTTTGTAGTTAAGAAAACCAAGGGTAACCAAGAACCACTTTGGGAATTCAAGATCTAGCCTTCTTGAACCCTGGAGAGGGATCTCTCCATATGATTTAGCTTTGTTTTAGTAACAGATATTAGGCTAGCTATGATTGTGTATTTGGGTTTGATTTTAAAATATTGGTGGGAATAAAGAGATTTCAAGGTAAACCAGAAGGATCTACCAGAATATTGGGCAATGGAGTCAACTCTCTAGGAAAGAAGAACTAAGAAATAAGGCTCAGAGATGCAAATGTGCTAAGGGAAGGATAGGTGACCTTCTAAGGCTATGTATAGGCTTGATTTGATGGAGTGGATGGAATCTGAGCAAAAGGGAACTTAAGAATCCTTAAGCTACAGATAAGAAGATTTAATAAGGGGATCGAACTTGGAACCGTAGAACTGCCCATAAGGTTTTATGAACAGGCTATTATTGGCCTACCATCTTTAAGGATGCCAAAAAATTCGTGCAGGCCTGTGATAGCTGCCAAAGGGCAGGACGCCCTGGGCAATCTAATGAAATGCCTTTGAACCCTCAACTAATGATTGAAACATTTGAACGCTGGGCACTTGATTTTTTTGGCCCTATTAGTCCTCCCTCAAACCAAAAAACATGCATCCTAGTTGCAACCGAATATGTCACTAAGTGGGTCGAAGCAGAGGCACTTTCAAAAGCTACAGAGGACTCTGTAGTATAGTTTCTTTTCCAAATCTTTGTGCGCTATGGTCTCCCAAGAGACGTAATCACAGATGGAGGACTACAATTTGTAGGTAATAAATTAACTGAAACATTGCAAAACTACCACATTTAGCACAAGATTACAACTCCATATCACCCACAGGCCAATGGCCAAGTAGAGAGCACGAACAAAGTAGAAAACATTAAAATGCCAAGTAGAGAGCACGAACTGTAGTTGTCTTGAGAAATTTTATTCACATTGAATAATTCAAATTGTGAAGTATTTATAAAAAAAAATGTTTACAAAATATCTCAGGAATTGAGATAATGTTTTAATAAAAAATAGGAAAGAAACCTTAAAAAGAGGGACATTTGCAAAACAGTTTGCAAGCTGTTACCTTTTTACAAGAAAAAATAGAACTAATTATTCTAATTTGAACTGATTGTTGTTGTGCACTTTAGCCCTGTATTTTTACCATTTGAGATAACAGTAAAAAATGAATTTCCAAGTGAATTTCTTGTTTTTTATCCATTAAATTCACAGCAGATCTGTGAATTCTTGCCACTTTTCTGCAGAGGGGATCTTCATAGTCTTCAATTTTCTGTAAATTTCATCTACCTCTGTATACTTGGAAAAGTTAGGCTTGATAGTGAACATATGCCAGATCTCATTATCTAAAAAGAACAGATTTTCAAAATACTGAAGAAGTATTTTGCCTGTTGGTGATCCTTGAGGCAGTTGTTGTCTGGCTTTCTCTTTTGCATGATTTCTGATTTTTAGATCATAATATTTCTGAGGTATTAACTTGTCATTCAATGCATCAATATCAGGCAAACCTACTTCTGACAATGTTTTGTATTTGGCTAAAAATCTTGAGATGGATAAATTCATGTCTTTACACCGGTCCTCTAGATTACTCATTATGTTTCTTTTGTTTAGGACCTTTTTTATTTGAAGAATGGTTTCTGTTCTATAAACAATTTTCAATTCTTCCAACTCTTCCCTGGTTTTACTATTTAAAAAAGCTATGAGTTGGATTGCTTGGGCTGTTTTTTTGTCAATTTCCCTCTTAGTCTTGTCAATATCTACACTAGCAACTTGAAGTAACTCCCCCTGTTCATAAATTATCCGAATTGAAGGCCATTGAGAATGAATGTCATCAATAATTTTGGTCCATAAATGATTTTTTATAAAGGCCACTTGATCTGTAAGATTTACTTGTGCTTTCAGAATCTTTACTTGTTCGTGTAGTCGATCAGCCCTTTGCTCATGTCCTCTAGAAGTAATCAAGGCATCATTTTTGGATTTTTCTAAATTTTTCATAGTGCCTTTCAAACTAAGAATCTCTTTATCTTGGTCTTGTAGTGTGCTCCTCTGTGAGGATGAAGAAGAAGAGGCAGAGATTAGAGAAGTAATTGGCACTGCAGTTGGCAGTACTCCTTTCGGTGCAAAGTGTTCTGCCAAAGTAGATGGTATAGCAGTGTTTACAGTGGGGATCACTGTAGGAATGACCATTGGTTGTGCTTTTCTTAGTTCTTCATTCTCTTTCATTAGAGCTTCTATTTGACTTTCCATTTTTTTTATCTGATCTTTCATTTGATGTACAAGCTGCTTTAAATCATCATTCTCTATTTTTTGCTGTAGAATTTATTTTTCTTGAGAGTTTTCACTCTGAGGCAACTTCAACTGTTTTCTAAGAGCAGCTATATCCTCATTTTTCTGTTTAATTAAGACTTTTTCCCCTTCAATGTTGGCTGGGTCACCCCCTGCTTCAATCACTATATCTTCTAGTGCTTTTATTCTTAAATTATTAGCATACAATGAGGCTTTGTCCAACCTCATTTGATTTTGGAGGTTGAGCATTGTTTTCTCAAGCCTAATTGATTTCATAGTTTTACTGACAATTTTGGAATATAGAATTTCAATATTGCTCCGATGAAATTCAATTTGATCTAATTCATGAATGGCATCTGCATCCAGTTCAAGATCTGTTTTGGAAAATCTGCCACTGATTTTGGCTCAGCCACTGTAGGCTTCAAGAATGACATTACCAATTTATTGGATGAATAATCAAATGCTGAAAGAAGCATGTCTTTGTTTCCAGGATTTTCCTTAAGAAATCTAGAATGAGCTTGATTCTTGAGCTCTTCATTCTTCTCTTTAATCTGTCTGAATCTGATCTAAATCTCTGACTTTGAATTGTCATTTTCCTGAGAAGAAGGAGGAAAATCGACTGTAGCCTGGTTCTCCTTCATGACTGTATCTTTTTTTTGTGTTCCAATTTTTATATTTTGAAGCTCTTTTAATGTTTGAGTGACTATTCTTGTTGCTTCATCATTTATATCAATATTTACAACCTTATCCTTTTCTTCTTCTGTTGACTTGCTTCTTTTACTATAAGGAGTTCTGAATTTTATGTCCTCAATAGTCTCAGCTATGAAACTATCTCCTTCTCTGTCTCTTTTATGTACATTATCAGTATCTTTTCTTGTAGAAGCCACCTGTACTGTCTGTTCAATCTGTTTTCCTTTGCCACTATTTACCTGTATTACCTTTACTGCATGTGAATCATCATCAGATAGGGTGTTTGGCTCCCATTCAATTTTATTTACATATCTTTCAGTATGGGGCTTAGGATCATGCAAGTAAATAGGCAACTTACATTTTACCCTTGCTACACTCAAAATACCTTGTGGGTCATACTTCCATGTAAAACTACATGGTAACTTATACTCTTTAAGTTTTACATTTATCTCATTGGCAGCTTCTCTGTTATTCACAATGAATGGCCCAATTTGATTTTTCAGCTTAAATTGGGTCTTTTTCTTGAAATATATGAAGTTGATTTCATCTACATTAAATAGTTTTCTCAGATATTCTAAAGCAAATATTCTTGTAGTAACAAATCTGGGTAACTTATATGGGGCTAGGGATGAGCCATACACTCTGATTTCTGTATGATTTTTATATAAATATCAATCTCCAGTTTTGTAGCTCTCTGATAACTGCAGAATTCTTCTTGTCTCATCATTGATCCTAGGGATATCCTCTTTTTCCAAGAGATACATAACAGGGGCTATAAATGAGTCATTGAAATCTGTAAAACTATACTTTCTATTCCATTTCCTTAGAATACATGACCAAAATACTACTGATATAACTTTTCCTTTTGCATCCACTTTCTCACATTCAATTGGAAAATTATCCATTTGATAATATAGGAAGAGGTGGAGTAGATAAGAGGAGTATCTAAAAACTCCTTCGTCTGGTAATCTGGATAACTGATAATGCGTAATTTCAGCAATAAATCTAGCAAAATTGAACTGAATGGATGGTGATTAACCAACGCTTAGATTTGACAGAAAACCTACGATAGCCACATCAGTGAATTCATCACTGGCGTATCCTAGTATGAAGGAGAGCATTGAGACAATCTGTCTAGCTTCATCTTGGAAATCAACAGTGTCGAAAGGAGGATTTAACTTAGGAATATCAACTTGATTTGGACAAAAAATATGGTATATTTTGAATCTAGTATTGAACTCCAAGTCAAGATATGGTTGGGTTAAATCTTCTATTGATAGGGAAGCAGAATTGGGGTCATGATTCATTTGCAGCATGGAATTTATCGACTCTTCGGTGATGTAAAACAAGATATCTTTTTCTTTTTTTACAATACATCTTTGTTCTGGCATATAATAGGCTTGGCATGATCTGATAAAGTTAGGAACATAATGAGTGAGAGGGACAATATATCTAGGCAGATTGGATTCCCAAATTGGAATATCTTTGTCACTCTTTTCCACTGATTTTCCATAGCACCAATTATAGACATCAAACAGCTTAAATTCTACATTAGGGTCTAGTATTCTACAGTCCATATCAACTAAAGGGCTATTCTCTGGAGAAATTACTAGAGGTTGGACTGGTCTGACCACTTCTATAGAATTAGCCGTGAGTACAGGAGTTGGTTTGTCGATTTTGAAGGACATAGGTTTAGGAATCTTTGCAGAAGACTTATTTTGAGATTTTGGGCCTCCATTCTTGGGGGTTACCTGTTTCTTTGTCATTTTTTATAATGAACGAAGCAAGCTTAAATGGTTTGCTAAGTTCCTTTACGAGAAACAGGGGTTTCTTGGTGAATTTCTACTGAAAATGGGGTTTCTGAGCAGGGTTTTTAGGAAATGCAAGGAATTTAAAGCTCATAACGTGTATTTAAAATCGATTTCAACAGCAAAATGGACCAGGGTATGGAAAAAACTGCGAGAAAGGGCAATTAGGGATTCCAGGGAAATTTTGACAGAGTTTCCCCTGAAAAATGGACACTTTTTTGCAGTAACTTTGGTAATTATTTGAAATCGACAGGAATTTTGAAATCTCAGAGGGAAAATTCGAAGAAAAGTACCTGGAGAACCAGCAAAATTTAGTTGAAGATGTTGTAGAGGTGCTCAGTCTTCAATTTTTTGAAAATGGCTTCGCAGAGGACAATGTAGTACTTTTTAATGGAAATTCAGGGAAATGGGTGTCGAAAAATGGTACTGGTAGGTTCAAAATGGCTCTGCAAAGTTTCTCAGGGTTCAAACGGCATGATTTTGAGGAAAAATAGTTCTGCAATGTTTTTATAGGTTTAAAGCAAAAAGGTGAAAATTTGAATGAAAAATATAATTTTAATGTATTAAACGATGGTATAACCATAGTTAAATGACATTAAACTCGGGTTAAACGAGTGAGGTTTAGGGAATACCGTCAGTGGTATTCGTGAGGGTAAATGGTGGTAATTGGAAACTAGCTTTTCGAACGCGATACAACGTGGTGGCGACACGTAAGCGTGGGTGGTTTGGAAAAACCACCCATTTCGCGTGACTTTGCCAAAACATCAAACAATTACTTTATGAGCACGAAAATGTATTAGCGCCGTCAGATCTGGATTCAACGAGCGAACGACCACTATCAAAAGGAAAGGTGTGGGGAAAAGGTAAGTTATCGAATTCACTTTGAGCCATTGATCTTGGGAAACCGTCGCTATACCGACATTTAGAGAAAAGTGTCGCAATACTGACACTTAGAAAAAGTGTCGCAATTGCGACATTATGCCCCAAAGCGTCGCTAGACGGCTGCCTCTAAACGTTGCAATTGCTTCCAAATGTCTCTATTATATGTTTTACAAATATATGGTAAGAAACTCTCTCTTGTTCTTCTTAGAAATAATTATATATAATTTTTTTTTTCAAAATAGATTAAAAAAATTATATGAGAAAAATTATTAATTCATTAATATGTGTGTGTTGCGAGGAATAATTTCATAGTTCAACTTAATGGTTCATTATATAATCATCTGAGCATCACCAATGATATATCTTAAAAATCAACTGAAAATCCATGTGTACAAAATCGATGTATACTCTAGAGAGTGGTTCTCATATCACTATGTAAATTGTTGTATGCTACTTCAACAAAATTATAAGATAAACTGTAATACACATCATATATGCACCATAAAAATTGCCATACAACTAATTTGTTTTAGGATACATGTGGCATTCTAGGGGTAAATTCTATACCAATGTAGATCCATCTTAACTCCGGATCTATCAAGCGCCGAGAGGGATCAAATCTCTCGAGGTGCAAACCTTTTTTTTTAGTGCAAAACTTGAGAAAAGGTTTTCACCTCGAGAGATTTGATCCCTCTCGGTGCTTGATAGATCCAGAGTTAAGATGGATCTATGCTGGTTTTAGTCGTGTACTGCCAAGGAAAATCTATCGAATATATGATTAATTTTATCAATAATATGTAAATATATCAAATATTAATAAAATCATTTTAAATATGCTAAATATTTTTGATATTAACTTGGTCATTTCAATTTTAAATTTTCTTACTTACCTTAGTTTGTTGAGATGATAAATATTGTTAATAACTATAATGATGAAAAATGATGAAATAAATTTTTTGAATGCAAAGTGACAATAATAGTGTTGAAAGATAGAAAATGTGAATAATAAGAATGTACTCATGTTACAAATAGTCTTCATTGTGATCAATCTCAAACTATTTTCTTCTACTATTCTTATTGTCACCCTTGTTAGTTTTGTTATCTTTTCATATGAATTATATGAAAAATAAAATCTAAATCATAAACCAATTAAATATTTAGCTCGATCTGTTGTAGTAAACATGATACCTTGTCTCTCTTGCTCTCCAATATTAATAGGTTAAATTACTATAACACAAAAATCAATGTACATTGTCAATAATTTTTTGTGCTTACACTAAAATCAATGCATATTGTTAATCCAGTCACTTTAAAATTAATGTACCTTCATATATCCAATTACATCAAATCATAAATCAACACATACATTGAAATCAATGCATTTAATGCAAGCAATCAAATAAGATTAGAAAATAACTTCTACATTGAAATCAATGCACCTAATGAAAGAAATCAAATAATATTAGAAACCAACATCTACACTGAAATCAATGAATTTAATCAAAGCAGTCAAATAGGATTAGAAATCACCATCCACACTGAAATCAATGCATTTAATGCAAACAATCAAATAGGATTAGAAATAATCTACATTGAAATCAATGCATCTAGTGGAAAAAATCAAATATAATTATAAATAGATGTCTAAATTGAAATCAACACATCCAGTGCAAGCAATCAAATAGTATTGGAAATCACCACCAACACTGAAATCAATGCATCTAGTGCAAGTAATCAAATATCATTAGAAATAAATATCTACGCTAAAATCGATGCATTTAGTGCAAATAATCAAATAGGATTATAAATCACCATCTCTTGTTTTTTGTCTCTCTATCTCACCCCCCTAAACACACACGCTCTTGCACCCCATATATATCATTCTCTTTGTCAATCACCCCCTCTCCCCATCTATCTCTTCTTCACTCTCTTCACCTTCCATCTATATCTCTATCTTCCCCTTCTCTCCCTCTCCCCCCCTAATATCTCGCTTCCTTCTTTTTTCGTCTCTCCCTCTCTCTCCATCTTCCTTATCACTCACTCTCTCTCTCTAGAAACCAACATCTACACTGAAATCAATGCATTTAATCAAAGAAATAAAATAGGATTAGAAATCATCATCTACACTGAAATCAATGCATTTAGTGCAAACAATCAAATAGGATTATAAATCATCTACATTGAAATCGATTCATCTAGGGTAAGTAACCAAATACAATTATAAATCAACATCTAAATTAAAATCAACGTATTCAGTGCAAGAAATCAAATTGTATTATAAATCACCACCTACACTGAAATCAGTGCATCTAGTGCAAGTAATCAAATATCACTAGAAATAAATATCTACACTAAGATCGATGCATCTAGTGAAAATAATCAAATAGGATTAGAAATCACCATCTCCACTTATATCAATCCATCTAGTGCGAGAAATATTCCTCCCTCTCTCCACCCTCCATCCATATCTATATCCCCCTCCATCTATTCTTTTTTGTCTCTCTATCTCACCCCCCTAAACACACACACTCTCGCACTCCATATATATCAATCTCTTTGACAATCACCTTCTCTCCCCATCTGTCTCTTCTTGCCTCTCTTCACCTTCTATCTATATCTCTATCTTCCCCTTCTCTCCCTCTCCCCCGCTAATATCTCTCTTTCCTCCTTTTGTCCTCTCTCCTTCTCTCTCCATATTCCTTATCACTCACTCTCTCTCTCTCTAGAAACCAACATCGACACTAAAATCAATGCATTTACTCAAAGAAATCAAATAGGATTAGAAATCGCCATCTACACTTAAATCAATGCATTTAGTGCAAATAATCAAATAGGATTAGAAATGATATACATTGAAATCAATTCATCTAGTGCAAGTAATCAAATATAATTATAAATCAACATCTAAATTGAAATCAAAAAATTCAGTGCAAGCAATCAGATTTTATTAGAAATCGCCACCTACACTGAAATCAATGCATCTAGTGCAAGTAATAAAATATCATTAGAAATAAATATCTACACTAAAATCGATGCATATAGTGCAAATAATTGAATATGGTTATAGATAACCATCTCCACTTATATCAATCCATCTAGTGTGAGAAGTATTCTTCCCTCTCTCCACCCTCCATCCATATCTATATCCCCCTCCATCTCTTCTTTTCTGTCTCTCTATCTTACCCCCATAAACACACATGCTCTTGCGCTCCATATATATCAATATCTTTGTCAATCCCCTCCTCTCCCCATCTCTCTCTTCTTCCCTCTCTTCACCTTCCATCTATATCTCTATCTTCCCCTTCTCTCCCTCTCCCCCGCTAATATCTATCGCTCCTCCCTTTGTCCTCTCTCCCTCTCTCTCCATCTTCCTTATCACTCACTCTCTCTCTCTCTCCACATTTCTCACTCTATGTCTTTCTTCTTACCTCCCTCTCCCTCCCCCTCCAATTCCATCTCTCTTTCCCTCCCTCTCTCCACTCTCTCACATCCTCTCTCTTCCTTCCTCTCTTGCCCTTTCTCTCCCATCTCTGTCTCTCCCTCTCTCTCTCTTCACCCACCAACTATGTTACTATATCCCTCCCTCTCTTCTTATATCTCCTTCTCCCCCCCTTATCTCCATCTCTCCTTATTTGTCTCTTTTTCTCAGCCCCAAACATACACACTCTCTCTTTGTCTCTCCCTTGTCAATCCTTCTCTCTCTCCACTCCTCACTCTATATATTTCTTATTTCCTACATCTCTCCCCCTCCAACTCCATATCTCTATCGATCCCTCTCTCCTCCTTTGTCTCAAGTCCTCTCTCTCGTCCTTCTTCTCTCTGTCTCTCCTAACTCCCTCTCTCTTCCTTGATCTCTCTCTCTCTCTCTCTCTCTTCCTCCATCACTCTCCTACTCTCTCTCATCCTTCCTCTCTCTCCCTTACTCTCCTACCTCCCTCTCTTTTTTCCCTCCAATCCTCTCTCTTCCCCAATCTCTCTCTTTCTCTCTCTCTCTCTCTCTCCCCCTCTCTCTCTAATCCTCTCCCTTCCCCCATCTCCCTTTCTTTCTCTCTCTCTTTCCACCCCTCTCCCTCTCCAACTACATTACTATATCCCTCCCTCTCACCTTCTCTTTTCTTCTCTCCCCCCTTCTTTCAATACAAATTACTTTGTCTCTTTATCTCACTCGTAAACATACACACTCTCTCTCCATCTCTCCCTTATCACTCTCTCTCTCTCTCCACTTCTCTCTCTCTCTGTATTTCTTCTTAGTTATGTAAACTAATGAACATAAATATTCGTAAATATAATACAGATTATGGAGTAAATATGAAAAGAGGTTTTATTTACTTACCATAACTCTGGTTTATTTATATTTTTATTTATTTACCATACCTCTTTTATTTACTAAGGTATTTGGCCCATAGGCTTGTTATATACTTAGATTTTTATTTATAATCCTATTTGATATATTGTTATTTATTTACCTTACCTCTTTATACCTAATTTATATTTATTTATTTACCATACCTCTTTATACCTATTTTATATTTATTTATTTATCATACCTCTTTATACCTCTTTTATATTTATTTATTTACCATACTTATTTTATAAATATGGTATTTGGCCCATGGTATCAATATTAATTTGTCCCATGGTATTAGTCCCATAGGCTTCATCTAAACAAAACCTCTTTTTAATTTTTTTTTAAATATAAAAAAGTTTATGAAGTAAATATAAAAAGAATTTTTATGTATTTACCATACATCTAGTTTATATATATTTTTATTTATTTACCATAGTCCTGGAGTAAGTATAAAAATATGTTCTATTTATTTACCATACCTCATGTGTATTTATATTTTATTTATTTAAATTTTAAAATATTGCAACTTTGATGGGGAAATATTTATGTCTTTAAATATTTTAATTTATCCATAGAATATGGGTTTTCTTTTTAAATATTTATTTTACAAAGATTTTAGATTTTGATTGTTTGTGTTTAATTAACTCTTTTATTTTGATTTAGGAAATGGTATTGACTTTAGTAAAGAGTAAAGATGTTTAAAATTTTACTTAATTTGGAAATTCAATGTGGTAAATTTTTTTGTTAAAGGTAAATTTTGATCCATTGAAATTCAGGTATATAATTTACTATCCATTCAAATTATATAAATAATACATAAAGTTATATACAATATAAATACTCAAGTTATATAAAATTCAAGATTAGGTTAATGCTTTGGTCGACATTAGAAAAAGTAAAATTTATTATTTTTTGAGAACGTGACATACCCGACATCCGGGTCATTCAACTTAATGGTTCATTATATAATCATGTGAGCATCACCAATGATATATCTTAAAAAGCAACTGAAAAGCCATGTGTACGAAATCGATGTATACTCTAGAGAGTGGTTCTCATATCACTATGTAAATTGTTGTATGCTACTTCAACAAAATTATAAGATAAACTGTAATACACATCATATATGCACCATAACAATTGCCATACAACTAATTTTTTTTAGGATACATGTGGCATTCTAGGGGTAAATTCTATATGATGTGTATATAAATCTATTAGGTGTTGGTAAGTTGTGAGTATATAAGAAATGATAAGGAATATCCATACATCATGATCTTGTAATGTGATTATAAATTGTGTCTATAATTTCCATAAAATGTATAAATGATTTGTTTAAAAAAAATCATCACAATCAACCCTAAACAATGCTCATGATGTGGAATGTCATTAGTGAAACCAAAATGATGGTCACATGTCCCATTTATATGGTAATGGTGATCATATAAATGTTGTAGCGATACTTGATGAGTAATTAAATAAATCTCAGAGTGTGACTCATTGTGCCATATTTTGTTAAATCATGATTTGTTTTCCTAGTTTTTACTAATTTGTTAACATATTTTATTCATTTGGAAAGCTAATTAATGATGCTTTAATTAATTAGGACCTAATGAGAGATCATCTTCACATCTTCACTGAAATATATTTGGTAATTGCAGTCACTATATGGACCGCACATGCATGCTACTTAAGAAAAATTGAAATATAAACTATAATACACATCTTATATCTGCCATAACAATTATCATACAACTTATTTACTTCTAGATACATATGAAATACTTCAGGTAAATGCCATATTATGTGTATACCAATATAGTATGTGTTGGTAAGTTATGAGGATCTAAGAAATCATAGGGTATCCACACATTAGTAGTGCCCTCGTGAATTTTTATCATAATTTTCTATTTGTTGTGGATTTGTTATAGATTTCAAATAATATATACAATTATCTACCAATTGTTCTTTATAAAGAAGAAGTACAATAAGTAGTCACCTAAAAGTGAGCCATGTGAAAATATTGGTAACATGAGTAACCTGGTAAGCTGTATATGAAAAGTGAATAACCTCCACTCACCAACAAGTGGTAGGCAGGGTTGGAATTTGGATTTCTCTTTACCCGTCACACAATTTTTTTTGACGTTTTGGTCATTATTTTTCTAGTCAATAAACGTTACGTTTAAAATTTTGCACTTCATTAATGATGTTCTCGTAATAAATTAACCCTTCACCAATAAAAGTTTGATTAAAAAAATTGAACACTCTTCCATTTTCTTTGAATTTTGGAGTGTGATATATCTGTGTCATGGACTTTTAATACCTAAAGTTTCAAGAGAAATAACTGATTCTTTTCAAACTAATATTTCCTCAATATATGCTATGATCTACTAAAAATTACTTCAAAAATCAAGTAACCTTCCAATATAAATAAAAAAACATGAACGAAATTTCCCTAAATTGCAATAAATTTATGTTTATTATTAATATTGCATAATATGTCTTATAAAAATTGCATAATCAGACTAAGAACAAATCCCCAGTGCATTTTTTATTGTTGTTGTGATTAAAAAAATGAGCCAAAGAATGCTAAGGCACTCAGAGAAATCAATCTATGTATTATTTCTCACAAAATCATGTTGAGTAGTGGAGACTAAGAGCTAGATGTTTTTCTGTCCTCAATCTCTCTATTAATTATGTCTATGTAGTTATAAGAATAACAAGCCAAAGAAATCTCAGGCTTCCAGAGAAATTAGTCTCTGTGTGTATAAATTGATGATTACTCTTAACTAAATGTTATACCATTTGAAATTGCTAAGCGAAATTAATCAGGCCATGATGTACCATTTTTCAGTATCTATTTTCTCATGTATGAAAGTTTTTTTTTTCTAAGTAAAAGTAATTCTATTTAAAAAAGGAGTATAGTACAGTGGGCCGAAGCCTGATCATTGCCGAGTGCTGTGGCATTTGAAACAAAAAACCATAGTTTGAAGACTGCCCTACAAGAGGGAAACCAGTCTGAAACAGTTCATTTGAAAAATACCGCACAGGGGAACCAGAGAATTGTAGTACCGGAGACCATATCGAAGAAAAAAAAACAGATGCATTTTCAGAGACAACAGGAAACACATGAACATGCCCATGAGAATGGGTAAAAATAGAGTAAAAAACCAGAGTGAAGAGGAGGAACTACTCATCAGGAGGTTCGTAGACAACTGTGCACCAAAGTTCATCTGGTTCCCCATCAGCATTATACAGGTCAGCAATAGAATGGATCACCTTCCCGGGAGGAGGAGGAGTAATCTGCGCCTCACTCTCTTGCACTGTGTCCTGCCTCTCAGTAGGTTGACCCACCGCTTCCTTGTTCGCTAGGTCCTGCGTGGCCTTGCCCATCTAACCCTGCACGTCTGCACCATCAGGGTGCTTCAGCCCAACAAACTGGGAACAATTTCCTGTGGCTCTTCACAAAAGACGACCGTAATTGAGGCAGTCACCCTGGGTCGATTGAGAGTGTTGTTAAAGGAAAAATGCGTGGTGTGGGTTTGAGAAGGAGGAGCGGAAGGAGTGGGGGAAGCAAGGCGACGGCCCGAGCGGAGAAGGCACCCTCTAGGTTGACTGTCAGAGTGGGAGGTAGACATAGAGGAGGTGCCAGAGGTGGAGGGAGAGCATCGAATTTGGTGCCTCGTGGAGCCTCTTCGGTAGCGCATTCTCTGTCTGAGGCGCGGCATAGTCGCACTCGAGACAGCAGGGCAGGGAGGCAAAAGATGGACAGAAGACTAAGGCGAGAGGGGCAACAGGGTGACAGAAGCAACCTTGCAGGAACCAGTGTGGGAGAAGTGGAGATTTTCTCCAAAATCCAAACAAAAATTGAGAAAACTCCTCTTACCAGTTATAGTGCGAACATTAGAAAGCCCTGCTCCTAGAGCACACCACAGATTCACAGGCGGGGGAATTCTGTTCAGACCAGAGGGACGCTCCATAATAACAAACCAGTCTACCGTGCAACTATGAATCAACTGCAATAAACCACCATAAGTATGAACTGGAGGCTGAGCCATGTCGCGACATGAAAATGTGTATAGAGGAGCGGGACTATGGTTCATTCGAGCACCAGGAGTAAATGGCATTAAACGCCGATCAGTCGACATTAAGAACTGAATGACAGCACTCTTGCGGGTGGGTGAGTGGCTTCCCTTATGCCACACCCCCATCCCATCATGTTAAACACTACCAACTTCACCCGCATCCGGGTTCTCATGTATGAAAGTTGATGTACCATTGAAAGTTTAATAATTCTATTGAAAGTTTAATAACTATATATATATATATATATATAATTTAATGATTAATAATAATTAAATTAAAATTCTTAAAATACAAAATAAAAGCTTAATAATCACGCACTATTATGATAATTTAAAAATATAGAACTCGGGCTGAACATAGTTACAAAGATACCAAGAAAAGAAGAGTGCATGTGCATGATAACCTCTTTCTTGACAACCTATGAATGTCATTCTCAATGAAGACTCAAGACTCAACTGGATTGGATTGTGTATCAAAACAGTAGGAATGAATCAAAGTTCAATGAATGAATAACTTGATCGAGAAAATTTATAGGGAAAGGTAACTTGACTATCAATCTACTAAACCTCACTTCCATGATCAAAAAACCACCCCCACCTTCTCAGTGGTCCCATCATGGTCCACCTATTGAAAAACAACCAGCAAATATTATTTTTTTTATATTTTTGCATGGCCATTGGACAATGATTTACTATGGTTTTCCTACTAAATTCCAATGGATGATTATTCAAAAATATTGAGAATTAGTTTAGTCTCAAGGCATAGCCAAGAGTCTTACTAGATAATTATAGATTATCTCTCCATTGGATGATTGTACATTTTTCATCTACTTTTTCACGTGAATTTCAGTTGATTCTAGATCTTTGCCTTCTATTTATTTAGTGAAGCTAAGAGTTAACTTTGATCTTACATTAATAACTATACTTGCATGAATATCCACGCTTTTATACTTCCCCACTGTGGTCAATGTTGATGTATGGCCTTGGCCCATTGATCTTACAATTAACTCACTATTCATATTCAATTTTCTCCAATCCAGCGCAATAAAATAAGGAAAATAGAAAATGAAGTCCTGATTTATCTTTCAAGTGCTCCTACATAATACAAATACTCTTAGAAACCAATTAATATATAAATTTTCATCATTCATGCTAAAATCACTTTGAATTTTTATAATGAATCTACTTACAATTAATAGATTACATTGCTCACAGAATAAGAGATAATTTAGAACTATGATTTCACAATAATAAATTATTGGGCTCCCACAGGGCGATGAACTTGGTCGGATGTGACCCTTCTGCAGCAGCTCCTGAATCTGCCTCTTGATTTCATCGTTCTTTAGAACAGAGCACTGACAGATCGGTCCGTTGGGTAGCGGCGCACCTGGGGTCAGATCAATTGGGTGCTTGACTTGACAGTGTAGAGGAACCCCTGTGGGTGAGGTGAAAATGTCCTCGTACTCCTCCAAAAACTTATCCATTTCTTGTTGTGGTACAGAGGAGCCTTTTCTGGAGGTCATGGCCATAGTCTTCTTCTTTCCCTGGGGGCGGATCATCAGGAAAATGAATTTCCTAGTTTGGGAAATGAGCTTAATGCATTGTTTTGCAGTAACCAAAGAGATAGTAGCAGGAGGTGGTACCTCTGGTATCCTGTACAACTTATTTCCCAAAGTAACAATAACAGAACAAGGCCGAGACTCATACACCGCATGACGCTTCCACAAGTACGGTTGTCTTAATAATACATCAGAAACATCAATAAGAACAACGTCGCATAATACCTCATCCGTGAAGGGCTTGATGCTATAGGGAAGGTGGTACTGCTGGCTAACACAGAGATCTTGTCCTTGGTGAGCCACCCGATGGTGTATAGATGTGGGTGAGCTGTGGCCGGCAAGCCAAACCGCTTCACGACATCTGTCAAAATGAGGTTCTTTTGGCTCCCATTGTTGACAATGAACTGTACCGGGGAGCCCTTTACCCACATCTGGGAGTGGAAGAGATGTTCCTCCTTTTGGATCTTTGTAGTGGCAACAGTGGCATTGGGCTCCGCTTCAATAATTTGTTTCCATTTTTCATTCCCCTTGTCAGGTTCTGATTCAGAGTCAGAGCATGCATCTGACTCAGAAGCTTGCATCTTGCCCACCAGCGACTGCTTGGCCCAACACTCACTGGTGCTGTGAGTGGAGCTCTTATGGAACTCACACCACTTTCCCGTGTCCTTCTTTGGCTTTGCAGTGTTTTTATTTGCTTGTGGCTTTGACAGGTTGTCTTGAGTCACCGTGCCTTGGCTCTGTCCTTTGTTCTGTGGTTTGGGAGCACCTTTCCCTTGCTTTTTATTTGCAGATCCAAAGTCTCGCTTCTTCTGTTTGAATTTCTGCTCAATCTTGGCAGCATACCGGTATGTCGTACCAAGAGAGGAGATGTCGAGGAACTCCATTACCTCCTGAATGTATCTTTGCAGACAACTTCGATACTTTAGCACTAGATGTTTCTCTGAATCTTTGATACCCAACTTGGTGCGCAGGGTATGGAAAAGATTCGTCAGCTCATGCACATCTTGATCCCTTTGTTGCCGCAGCGTGGTCCATTGTATGTACTTGTCCTCATAGCTCCCCACGGGATAGTATTGTTCCTTGAAGGTTTCTCAAAAATAATTCCAAGTGCGTACGACTGAGAACGGAGAGGGTTTTGTCTCGTCCTTTTTCTCACAGTGGCTTTCCCACCAGTCCTTGACATGGGGGGCAGCTTTGAGGAGTGAAAAAATAATCTTCTCCCTATCGGAAAAGTTATGAACCGAGAAATATCCTTCTAATAGATTCAACCATCTATCTACGACATCTGCATCTATTTGACCCTCAAATATGGGAATGTCAAAATTTATTTGTACCTTAAAAGGAGTCACACCTCCAGAGTGGTTGCTGGATGCAGATGTTGTTAGGTCCCTATATTACTAGTATAGTCCCTTATTGTTGTTAGTGTAACCCCCTTATTGTTATTATTGTACCCTTATAAACCCCATTTTGTTATTATTGTGCCCTTAAATTATTATTGTTAGGTCGGCTAGGATTACAATGTGGCCCACTAGGATTACATTATGGCCCCATGGACTCCTATATATAGAAAGGAGGTTTTGTAAATTGTATCATCCAAGAATTATTCATTTATGTAATGTATTGGAGGTTTCCCCCTCGAAGTGGCTCATTTATAAGGCGTTGATATCTCTTTCCTTCTCTTTTTGGAGCTGGTTACACAACATTTGGTATCAGAGCTTTGGATTCTAGGGTTTCGCTGCTCCAAACAGGTCATCGTGGCATTTTTGCTATAAATTTTTTTATACAAAGTTTAAGAAGATAAAAATTTTAGGGTGTGAAGCTGAAATCTTGAGGAAGATTGTCTAAAAATTTTAGAGCTTGGTTCACAACATTTTCTGAGATATCATCTATGGAAGTTAGGTCTTTTTTCAGGCTCCTAAACAGTTCATCGTGGAATTTGCGCTATAACTTCTTTTTCTACGAAGGTTAAGAATTTGAAATTCGTATGGTGTAAAGATGAAATCCTGAGGAAATTCTTCAAAAAAATTCAGAGCTTGGTTCGCAACATTTTGGGAGATATGATCTCTGGAAGGTAGTGCTTTTTTAGGCTCCTGAATTTCATCTCAAATAGGTGATCGTGGGAAAAGTTCAATAACTCTCTCTCTGGGCATCGGATTGGAGTGCCGTAAAAAGTGGTCGCAATAAAACCAACTGTAGTTTCTTGGCTATCAATTTCAGAGACAAAGGATGAAACAGTGACACGTGGCAAGTCGTACAAGTTCGCTCTACTGAACCAGTCTAGAATTAGGTCATTGTGGGAGATTGGACACAACTTTGTCTTGGAGAATCCAAATCAGGTCAGACCTGTGGCATTCGAAAGATAATTCAAAGGGCTACGTTGATACCTAAATTTAAATACTTAAGTGTTGCAATCATAGAGATAATCCAATTTTAATATCGAGTTCCTCAAAAGCAAGAAAAATGTGTGTATATTTGTTTTCTTTCCAAATTGCATGAGTCTTCTTGAAGAATCAATTTGAATTGATTCCAAGGGCATATTGTAGAATATATAGTAGTATTGGGTTCTAAAATATGCCCCGTAAAAATAATTCAACACCCATTAAGCCTTCAGAAGGCTCTACTATGACTCATGAAGATAAAGAATTGCAACATGATCTATCAAAATTACAAGAGCAAGTGCAACAAATTTCACTCTCGCAAAGAGCAACAAAAAATGAAATGGAAGTTTTGAAGAAAGGCATGGAAGTGAAGCTGGATGGTTTGAAGAAAGGCATGGAAGCTAAGATGGATGGCATGGAAGTGGACATGAAAGACAACATGGAAAACATGAAGAATGATCTCAAAACAGACATCGAAGGTTTGACAAAGTTGATACAAGAAATGTTTCCTAATGGTGAAAAGATAGTAGAAGAACCTCATGATGAGAAAAAATAAATGTTAATCGTGATTTCATAAACTCTAATGTTGGTGGGAAGAACCACCATATTCCAAAAATGGATATGAGGAAGTTTGAGGGAAAGGATCCTGTAACATGGATACTACAGATGGAGCAATATTTTGATCTCCATAATGTGAAAAACACACAAAAGGTACGCATTGCAACTTTACATTTAGAACAAAATACATTTGTATGGTATCGATGGCTTTGCTCCCGTAAAAAAATTGTCACTTGGTCAATTTTTACGGAGGAAATGATAGCACATTATGAGGATACAAGGAGCAACACCTTATTTAGCCAATTGATAAATCTCAAACAAAAGTGTTTAGTGGGGCAGCACATTGAGGACTTCCAAAAATTGAATATAAGGGTAACTGATATTCCAGAGGAACACAGGATTGATCTCTTCATAGGCACTTTAAAGGATAACATTCAACATGAAGTTCGCGTTCTGGAACCTGATTCATTGGAGAAGGCATTCAAGTTGACAAGAAAATTTGAATGTAAAATTATGGCGACAAGGAAGCCTACCACTCAATTCTATAAAGAAGGAAGTGTGGCTACGCCTAGATTTCCACAACCTACAAGGTTGACACCACAACAATTGGAAGAAAAAAGAGAAAAATGGATTTTCTACAGTTGTGATAGCAAATACACTAAAGGTCATAACTGTGCTGAGAAGAAATTATTTTACATAGATTGTGAAGAAGAAGAAGAAAATGAACAAGAAGAGGATATACACCAGGAACCAGCCCTAGAAGAGGATGAAATGAATTTGACCATATCGTGTAATGCAATGGCAGGAATTACCACTCCTCAAATTCTCAAGATAGAAGTACATATCAAGAAGAAAAAGGTAAGAGTCTTGATTGATTCAGGTAGCACCCATAATTTTATTCATTGTAAGGTAGCCAAGGAATTAAATTGTTTCCTATACCTAGCACTAGAATGTCAAGTGATGGTTCCAAATGGAGGAACTATAAATTTCTCTAGAAAATGCCATAATGTCAAGCTAACCATGGGGGAATATGTATTGACTAGTCCTATTCTTTCCCTTCCTATGGGAGGTGCTGATGTTGTACTAGGAGTACAATGGTTACAATCTTTGGGGACGGTACCTTTTAATTTTCAAGAACTTTTCTTGAAGTTTTTTTTCAGAAGGAAAAGAAGTCTAATTACGGGGTATTGAAGGGAATCCGGGAAGGATAATAAGCTCTAATGTCATGAAAAAGCTTCTAAATAAATAAAAACGAGGTGTAATTGAACAATTATTCTCACTAGAAGTTCCGACATCAAAATCATCTATTTCTGCAGATCTCTAACAAGTCTTGGATAATCATTCCAAGGTGTTTGAAACTCCCAAAGGACTCCCACCTTTTCGTGATCATGATCATACTATTCATTTGATTCCAGGAAGTGTTCCTCCAAACATCAGGCCTTATAGATATCCTTACTTCCGAAAGAGCGAAATTGAACGTATGATTGCAGAAATGTTAGAGGCAGGTATAATTCAACCTAGTCAAAGTTCTTTCTCTGCTCCTGTAGTATTGGTACACAAGAAGGATGGATCATGGCGAATGTGTCCGGATTATAGGGTGCTTAATAAGCTCACCATTAAAGATAAATTTCCCATTCCTGTGATTGATGAATTATTGGATGAATTACATGGAGCAATTTATTTTACCAAGTTGGATCTTCGTTCGGGATATCATCAAATTAGAATGAAGACTGAAGATATTCCAAAAATAGCATTTCGAACTCATGAGGGTCATTATGAATTTTTGGTCATGCCTTTTGGCCTTACCAATACACCTTCTACATTTCAAGGGTTGATGAATTCCATTTTCAAACCCTTCCTTAGAAAATTTGTGCTAGTATTTTTTGATGATATACTAATCTATAGCAGGTCTTGGAAGGATCATGTTGAACATGTTGACAGGGTGCTCAAACTATTGCAGGAGAAACAATTATATGCGAAAACATCCAAATGTTTCTTTGGAGTACAAGAGGTGGAATATCTGGGTCATATTGTATCTCACGAGGGTGTTAAAGTAGACCCTAACAAAATTAAAGCCATTAAGGAATGGAAAGTCCCCACAACCATAAAGCAGTTGCGAGATTTCTCGGGTTAACAGGGTATTATCGCAAGTTTGTTAAGAATTATGGGAGAATAGCAGCACCTCTAACAACATTATTGAAGAAAGATGCATTTTCATGGACTCCTGAAGCAACTAAGGCCTTTGAACATCTTAAAGAGGCAATGTGCCTAGCACCAGTCTTAGCTACGCCAGACTTCACAAAAAACCTTTATTGTGGAATGTGATGCCTCAGGAAATGGAATTGGTGTAGTTTTAATGCAGGAAGGAAGACCCATTGCTTTTGAAAGTCGTCCAATCAAAGGAAAGTATTTACAAAAACCTATTTATGAGAAGGAAATGTTAGCAATACTGCATGCACGAAAGAAATGGTGAACTTACCTAATGGGAAGACACTTCAAGGTAAAAATTGATCATGATAGTCTTAAACACTTTTTGGAACAAAGACTATCTTTAGAAGAGCAGCAAAAATGGGTCACAAAGATGTTGGGTTATGACTTTGAAATAATCTACAAAAAAGGAAAGCTTAATGTTGTTGCGGATGCACTCTCAAGAAAGAATGAAGAGGTGGAAGCATTGCTTTGTGCCATTTCTATTATCCAACCAGATTGGATAACTGAAGCAAGAGATGAATGGAAGAAGGACAAAGATGTATGGACACTCATTCAAAAGTTGCAGCAAGATCTTAGTACATCTGATACATTTAGTTGGAAAAATGATTCCTTATGGTACAAAGATCGCTTATATCTTTGTAAGAATTCCCAACTAAAACAAAGGATTCTTCTGGAATTGCACACTTCTCCTTTAGGAGGACACTCAGGATTTTTAAAAACTTACCACAGGGTGAAGAAAGAATTTTTTTGGGATGGCCTTAAATCTGATATTCAAAAGTTTGTGGCGGAATGTTTGGTTTGCCAGCAGAATAAAGTGGAAACAATTAAGACCACGGGACTTCTACAACCTTTATCCATTCCAAGTCAACGTTGGGAGGAGATTTCAATGGATTTTATCACAGGTTTACCTAAGTCCGAAGGAAAGAATGTCATCATGGTGTTAGTTGATAGACTTACCAAGTATGCACACTTTTGTGCATTATCTCATCCATTTAAAGCAAGTACAGTTGCTACTACATTTGTGGACAAAATTCAAAAGCTACATGGAAGCCCAAGGGTTATTGTGAGCGACAGAGATCCCATTTTTACTGGAAATTTTTGGACGGAGTTATTTTCTTGTTTGGGTACTCGATTAGCTCATAGCTCATCTTATCATCCTCAATCTGATGGTCAAACTGAGATAGTAAATAAATGTTTGGAAGGATATCTTCGTTGTTTTGTATCTGATAAACAAACACAATGGGTCAAGTGGTTACCTCTCGCTGAATGGTGGTATAACACTTCCTTCCATACTGCATCAAAAATGACCCCATTTATGGCAGTTTATGGATATCATCCACCATCAATCACATCATCTTTAAGGGAAAATTCGAAATTTCAAGCAGTGGAAGATCACATCGAGCATCAGCAAGAAGTTCTCCAACTCTTAAAGGATAACCTGAATTTGGCTCAAAATCGAATGAAACGACAGGCAAATCAACATCGCAGTGAGAGAAGTTTTGATGTAGGAGATTGGGTATTTTTACGGTACAACCATATAAACAAATGTCCCTCAAGCAAGCTAAGAAAGATAATAAATTATCGCCAAAGTACTATGGTCCTTACAAGATGTTGCAAAATATTGGTACTATGGCATACAAATTGGAGCTTCCTGCTTCTTCGCGAGTACATCCAGTTTTCCATGTTTCATGCTTAAAGAAGGTTATAGGTGAAAATCTTCCGGTTCAAACAATATTGCCAGAACTTGATGAGGAAGGAAAAATCATATTGGAACCTGAAGCGGTCATGGAAACAAGAACTCGACAGCTACGGAATCGATCAATTTCAGAGTATCTCATCAAGTGGAAGAACTTACCCACTGAAGATTCTACATGAGAGGATGAGAATTTTATACAGAAGCACCCAGAGCTACTCAAGCGTTGAGGACAACACTTTTTTTAAGGAGAGGGGCATGTTAGGTCCCTATATTACTAGTATAGTCCCTTATTGTTGTTAGTGCAACCCCCTTATCATTATTATTGTACCCTTGTAAACCCAATTTTGTTATTATTGTGCCCTTAAATTATTATTGTTAGGTCGGCTAGGATTACATTGTGGCCCACTAGGATTACATTATGGCCCCATGGACTCCTATATATAGAAAGGAGGTTTTGTAAATTGTATCATCAAAGAATTGTTCATTTATGTAATGTATTGGAGGCTGCCCCCTCGAAGTGGCTCATTTCTAAGGCGTTGATATCTATTTTCTTCTCTTTTTGGAGCTGGTTACACAACAAATGCGCCACCGGTGGGTAGCCGTTGAAGGATCTGGGCAAAGTTATCCATCATCGCATTCCTTTGTTTTTCGAGGGCCTCCTTGAGCAATATTTTGATAGGATCTCCTGCTCCCTCATCTTTCTTTTCGTCCCCCATGGGCATCCGTCGAGGTTTGCGAGGCTGATCTTGCAAAGGTTCCACCAGATCAAGCCCTAGCTCCTTATACCCCGACCTCGTTGGGGACATGCAAAGAAGGATCGAGAAAAAGCAAACCGCTCTGATACCACTGATCTGGATTTATGCAGGAACGCAACAGAATAAACACATAACCATAAATACAGAGATGCAGTGGAAATAACACTTCATTTTATTAATATCAAAGAACTGAAATTTGCTTATAGACAGAATGGAAATAAAACTAGCTAGGGCGCTGGTAGCTATCTCTGAGGAGAGATGTGGCGGCTACAGGCCTTTGAACTGAGTTACAATGAGGCTCGAGGGCCTATTTATTATTGAGAAACAATGGAGAACCCTAAACATCCAAAAACCTAACCCTAGGAGATGAAGTGCCAAAACTATGGGCCCCGTTTGGGTAAATTGGTGTTTCAACTTCCCAGGGACGTAACTTTGGCATACTATCTCTGTTTGACCCACATGATACATCATTAGAAAGATCTATTTGAGGACTACAACTTTTTCCACAAATATAATTTTGAAATAGAATGATACAGAATGATATTCGCTGGAGGCGTGATGCCCAAAAAACGTCGTTTAGGGCCTCAAAACGGCTCTGGAAGTTCAGGACCCGAAAAATTGCTAAAAATAGTAAGTTGTGCTGAAACTGAAAAACTGAAAGAGACAATGGTGGGGCCCCAAGTGGAATAGGTGGGTGGCCACTAATATCCACCTGGATCATTGAGTGAGCCAAAAAAATAACTTTCCTTACTTTTTGAGTACAGCCTTGCAATTGCGAAGAGGACTAGTGTTGCAAAATTATTGGTAAGTGGAAATTAAAGGGCGTAAGAATGTTTTTGAAAAAATTTCAAACGTCAAAATTAAGTCTTCTATCCTTCCTAGCACCTCATGGAAAACGGGAATCCGCAAATTCTAGTCGTCAAATATGTGCAAAATGCCTTATGACGGGCAAAATGGAGGACTGGTCCTATGCTGCTACATGAGTTAGGGTTTCATGTGGCAATAGGGAACCTTGTATATTTTTTCAAGGATAGGAAAGGAGAATATTGTCTGTTAATCATCACATGAAACTTCATCACCATTTGAAAATTGTGTCCTAATTTGAAACAATAAGACTACCCAACTATTTCATTATTTAATTTTGATTGTGTAATACAAAAAATATCCTAGATAACTTAAATAATGTAAGCACTTTGCAAAAATTTAGTGGAGAGAACCTTCAATTACATTTATTTTGAAGTTCCACTTGCATTTTAAGCCATTTTAATTAGTCTTTCATGGCTATCTAGTAAAAATTTCAACCTCTTGTAGAAATTTGTTTGTCACTTGTATTAGAAATGCAAAAATCAAATGTAAATAAAAATGATTTGAAATGCTAAAATTCAAATGCGCGCTACATAAAAATGATTTTTTAAAAAACTACATTAATGTCTGATATCAATATCACACGCGCATTCGCCCTCAGCTCTTGCAGAACAGCATTCGCCCTTAGCTCTTGCAAAACAGCATTCGCCCTCAGTTCTTGCAAAATGGTAAGTTCTTACTGCAGGCCCTTCCTCCTGTAGTAGGGTTGACCCTATTTGGGTTTTTTTGGAGCCTCTGAGAATACAAAGGTTGTGATTGATTACGGGGCATTGCCTATATTTGTGGAACTTCTTGCCTCTGGGAATGATAATGTTCAAGAACAGGTAGCACGTTCATTTTAGAGGCATAAAATTATTCTTCCCAACTATCTTTATACGTCTGTAATTTTGGAATTTGATTTAAAAAACTACTACCCAACTTTGAGTTCAACTGGTGTTCATGTAAGGTTGTTTGGGCTTTGGGAAATATTGCTGGAGACTCTACATCATTTAGGGATCTTGCCCTCAGTCATGGAGATCCGAGGCAGGTGCTTGCCCAGTTGAATGATACTGCAAGAATTTCAATGATACGAAATGCTACATGGGCTCTGTCAAATTTTTGCCGTGGTAAACCCCAACCACTATTCGAACAGGTAAGCAGAATACATTTTCTACCTCTTCTTCTTAGTTCACAGATACTGTGGATTTTTTTTTATAGATCTTGGTGCTTGGTAGATTTGGACGTAATATGGACCTAGGCGCTTGTTCATTACAATGACTCCGTCATCAGGTTTTAGAAAATGCTCAGAAATTTAGGTTTCACAAGGGGATTACCCTTGCTTGCAATTATCGATTATCAATCACATTCAAAAAAATTCTTTCGTAGCATTGCTGAGCTCTTTGTAGGTGAATTTCCGAGGCAATTTCACAATATCTGAACTAAATTTGTCTGTCCTTTTCAATACTCTGCGCTTGTAACAGAACCAGACAAACAATCTAGTGGCCAATGCAACAACAACAACACCTCATGTTGCAATGCCTGCAATTCACCCTCTCTGCACGCATGAATGACTATGGCACCCTCTTTTTTGAACAGGTACTGGAGCTGAAGGTACTGGTTTCCATTAGGATCGTGGAATTCAACATCCAAAATAGTATCAAATTCCACTGCAATAGTATTCCCCAGCGAGGGCAACAGTTCATTGAAACCTATTGGACTCATCACCCCCAAATAGCCTCCAGGGCTACCCAGAGTGTGATCATCTGGAGCAATAACAAATGCTCATCCATCCCCAATTGAAACAAGAATAGGACCCACATTGGTTACAGAAAAGGAGAAACACGTTTTGAAAGAAGAAGAAACTTTTGTATTAGGGTCCAGAAATATAACTGGTCTATTGTACAATGCCCTACCTGCACTTCAAATTGGTACTCCCAACTCCATGCTAAGGCTCATTGTGCCATTCTTCAGATGAGCATCTTAACTTGAAGTTTGATTCCAAAAAACCCAAGTCCCCTGTTCTATGCCCAAGACCTCTGTTACAACGAGTAGAGTTTTGAGCGAAATACTTCACAATAGGAAGCAAAAGAAACATTGCAAAATTGCTCCGCTTTAGACTGATAATTTTCTGTGCGAAAATTCAACTGCGGACAATAAAAACATAATATCAAACACAACCAATCCACAATGGAATTTGAACATGAGGATTTATAACCACAAAAAACCCTCTCCAGGTTAAAAGAATTCCAGAATGGCTTTAAGATTCTACTAATGAGCACTTACAACACCATAGAAATTACTGTCACAATGAAATCTGCTAGAAGCAAATCCCTTGTACAGTTTCTACATTTCCACAGTGGAAGCAAGAATCTTTCTATCTCTCATGATCTGGTTCTGTGGTCAAATCCTTTGCTATGGTTGTCTTGTTTTGCTAAACGTGGATCTATCTTAGCTTTGGCTCTAGTTCTCATTTAGGATCGTATCTATATGATCTTGCTGTGGCTTTGAATATACAAACTTGTTCAATAGGAAAATGTTGACTCTGCTATATATAGGAGCTTCAATGGGTGCTCTCAAACACTTTTTTGGGCAGCTTTGTTTTGTCTCTGATTCAAGGTAGAACTATGTTGGCCTTGGTTTTTTAGTCCTTGGAACTTATTTCTCTCATATTTTCCATCCCATCCCCAGTTTGCTACCGAGAAAGACATAACTTCATGATATCAAAATTGACTATTTTTGGCCATTTATCTTTAGTAATGGTACAGCCTTAATTTGGTGCATTCGTACAGTATCTAAAGAGCACTCTCAAGCTGTTATTCAGTATTTTAGCATAAATACTACATTTAACTGCCATTCTCTAATATTTATATCAACCATAAGCATTCTTAAGGTAGTTCCACGTTTGTGAAGAAGAAGGAATGCTTCTGATAGCTTCTTATCATAGTGGTACAATTATGTTCACAGTTTATCTTTTATAAACCTCCAATTTTCCAAATGTAGTAGAGACTACAGTTTGCATCTGAAATTTTGGACAAATCTGTTTAGTATTCTACAGAAAATGCATTAAGAATAAAAAAATCCCACAATTTGTAAAAAGCCCACAATTTTGTAAAAAGCCCAAATTTTGTAAAAAGCTCACAATTTGTAAGAAATTCTTTCGGTGAAAATCACATGTAGGGAATTTTTGCCGACGCGTTTCGAACCAGCTAGTGTGGCTCATCATCAGGACAAGATGAGAAATCCGAATCAAAAAACAAGAATAAATAGACATGAATGCTCCAACTAGCCGTTAGTAATATAACGGCTAGTTTGACTAATTTAAAATGCCCACTTTTATTTTCTTTTTGCTTATATATTGAGCTCCCATTGAGTTCAACAAGTCTTGGGTTTTCTACACCATTGAGAGAGATTTATTGTTTTCTTTATAGGATAATTTGCATCAATGGAAGAAAACATTGGAGCTGGAAAAAAAATTCAAAAGGGTGAAAGGGGTGATGGTAGAGTTTATTGCCCTTGTAAAAAATGTTGTATGAGAAATAATGTTAGAGTTTTAATAGCAACAACAATAGTGCATTGTAGGAAATATGGGCACATTGATGGTGGATCGAATGACTATCGTCCCATGGTAATTAATTATCTATCTTCATTTTGATTATATCGTAAAATTTTATATTATTTTTAATTTTTAATATTTTTTATATGCGCACTAATGTTTAATTATTAATGTTTGTAATTTTCATAAAGGCACAGTTGCCCCCCAACTTTTTGCAGATGATCAACCAGCTTCTATAGCAAAATAGTAGTAGATTAGATGATGTTTCACCAGTACAAGAGAATATTGCAGCAAATATTAGTATTGGAAATGATGTTGTACAAGGTGAAGAACATGAAGCGAATGATGAAGGTAATTTTAATGATCCCATGGAGGTAGATCATGATGAAAGTAATGAGACAGTTCACATTAATAATGGGAAAAATCAAATGCTCCAAGACTTGTATGGTGAGTCAGATGATGATGGTGGAGATAGCAGTGACGGTATTTATGATGTACCTCTGATTGAAAGGTCAAGTGAACGACTTTTTGAACACTCAAATGCAACTCTTCTCTCTGCTACATTGTTGCTGGTGAACTTAAAGGTTATGAATAATTTGTCGAACAGATGTATGACACAAATCCTAAGGTATGCAATATGTATATATGATCACATATATGTAAATGTTGATTATTTTCCCTTTTTTTAGTTGTAATAAATGTGTAAAATAATAAATTATATATAAGTTATTATTTTACACATTTATTACAACTAAAAAAAGGGAAAATAATCAACATTTACATATATGTGATCATATATACATATTGCATACCTTATGAGTTGTGTCATACATCTGTTCGACAAATTATTCATAACCTTTAAGTTCACCAGCTCTATGCTATTGTTGCTGGTGAACTTAAAGGTTATGAATAATTTGACGAACAGATGTATGACACAACTCCTAAAGTATGCAATATGTATATATGATCACATATATGTAAATGTTGATTATTTTCCCTTTTTTTAGTTGTAATAAATGTGTAAAATAATAACTTATATATATATATATATATATATCAAAACTGGCCGGTCAAGACGACTGCTGGTTGGAACCGGCCTTGCAACCCAGTCAATAGCCTATTCTCACCTGTTTTGGCTGGTTAACCGGACCTAACTGGCCGGCTAAGTATGGAACCGGCCGGTTTATGCATAAACTGGATAGTTCCGTACTTAACCGGCCGGTTAGGTGCTCCTCCATGAGTTGCAAATTCCTCAGTGTCTCCTCCATGAGCTGCAAATTCCTCTATTATACTAGCAACAAACTTGTCTAATAACTCATACTCAACACCTTATAGTAGCAACAATACACATGATGACTGATAAATACAAGGCTGGCTAGCATAAAATCCCTGGCAGCATGCAACTCATCAAGTGTACTTGATGACAATTTCTGTTCTCAAAACAATCAGCAACAACCTTATTTCACACTCAGCTAGGAACTGTCAGAGCCTCTCTCTCTGCTCACACATAGCAGTAGCATAAATACAAAACCTTTCACACAGCATACAAGCAATTTGATTGTGGCATCAAGACTGATGCAAATGGTCTGACGCCACTCAAAGGACAACAACATACAACCTAATGAAAATGTGACTGGCAATAATAAATTGACCACTAGAAAATTCCCGCTTGGAAATGCACTAAACTGGCTACTGAGTTTTCTGGGTTTTAATGAATCTTTTCAGTGATAAATTTTGTCAAAGACATTGTGAGCAGACTGTTGAAGTTGTAATGCTCTCTCAACTTGTTACAAATAGCACTAATAGTGGGTTTCATAAACCAATTCAATACCTCTAAGTGTTGTAGATGTTTTTCTAGAAATTTATTGGCAAGAAAACATAGATAATGAAGAATACAAGATCTTCAAAATGATGGTCTAATATATATATATATATATATATATATATATATATACTAAACCCAGAATTGTCTTTAAGGCTGATACAATGAATTGACAACATATCTGAGTAGGGATAGATTGTATATTATAATATTAACTCAGCAATAAAACACAATGAATAATATAAGAGAAACCTGATACATTACTTCAACAAGTTTGCTTATGTATTTTTCGATGATATGTATTGCATTTGCTGCCATTTTGATATATTCACCTTTGCATGGTATATAAATGAGCAAAATTTTCATATTTTGTCTCTATTGGCTTGGAATCATGGTTGCAAATCTTAAAAATAGTTTTTATTTATTTATTTATTTATTTATTTTATTAAAAAATAATTATTTAATGTATTTTTTTTAAAAATGGTTCATTGAGATTTGATCGCTACTGGTTAGACCGGTTCCGGTTCGAAACCCGGTTCATTAGCTCCACCGATCCGGTCAGCGGTTCCAGTTTTAATAACTATTAGACCGGTTCATTGAGATTTGATCGCTACCGGTTAGACTGGTTCCGGTTCGAAACCCGGGTCATTAGCTCCACCGATCCGGTCAGCGGTTCCAGTTTTAATAACTATTATATATATATATATATATGATTAATAATCTTTACAAGACACTACTTTTTGTTTCTGTTGTAGATTGTTGGGTGAATATTTGTTACCATCGCCAAATAATTTACCTCGAACATATCGAGATCTACGTGCTATTATGAAACACTTTGGAATGGAATATAACACTATAGATGCATGTCCTAAAGATCATATTATATATTACGGAGAACATGCGTTGAAAACAGAATGTCCGAAATGTGGTACCAATAGATATCGAACAGATCAACTAACCAAAAAGGTGCCTCAAAAGGTTCTTCATCATATTCCCATAATTCCACGTTTGTAGCGAATGTTCAGGTGTAACAACATAGCACAGTTTATGGATTTCCATTCAAAGAATAGAAGTGGAGATGGTGTTCTTCGAATGCCTGCAGATGGTTCTGCATTTAGAGAAATCGAGGAAAAATATGTAGATTTTAAAAATGAACCTCGTAATGTCAGGCTTTCATTGGCAGCTGATGGTGTTAATCCATTCGAGAGCTTAGATCTACTTACTCAGTGTGGCCTATTTTCGTTATCAACAATAACATTCCTCCTTGGATGTCAATAAAGAGGGAGCACATAATGTTGACTATGATTATTCCAGTTATTTGATACATTATTTCTTTGAATGTAACATTTTCATTTCTCTCGTTGTTTGAATAAATATATATTTTATTTATTTACTTACTTATATATACATATATCATGGGAGTAATTATTATGTACCGTAATTTTGAACAATTAGGTAAGTACCAAGTCAAAGATATGAATGTATACATTGAGCCTCTTATCGATGAGCTAATACAGTTATGGCATGACATCACTAAACCAATCAAGCAGAAGATATTTCAATGTCATGGAATGCTTGTATGGACAATTCATGATGCCCCAGGACTAACACATGTTTGTGGTATGTAATATTTCATTGCACTTTAATATAATAAATAATTATCTAAATTAGATATACCATATTGCATGTCTTAAAAATGATCTCATAGTATATTAATTGTTATTGATCCATCTATTGCAGGTCTTCAAACAAAGGGTAGATTTGCATGTCCAGTTTGTGGCCCTAAGATGAAGTCTCGTCATTCGCCAGACTTAAAAAAGATGGTGTTTGATGAGTTTAGGCACTTCCTCCCTAGGAACCATAAGTATCGTACTACTGAAAAACATATTTTCAATGATAAAGAAGAAACTAGATTAAAACCATGAAGAATGACACCTCAGTTGTGGATGTTGGAATATAACAGAATTAATAATCGTCGAGCAGATGGTACGTAATTTGTGTGTATATATATATATTATTTGTTTATGTAATTTTTGGAATTTTTGTTTTAACTAATGAATTTATTTTATTTTATTTTATAATTAATATTGTTCTAATTTATTTTATTTTTTGATATCAAGGTCATCATCACCGTGAAGGTACTAATATTGTACTTCCACCCGGAATGAAATGTTATCCTTCTCAATTCGCGAGGTTGCCCTACTATGAGGACCTAAAAAATAGCTCATTTGTTTGATACAATGCACGTCGGGAAGAATGTGACATAAATGTTATGGCGAACCATAGATGGTGCACATGATAGAGATAAAATTGACAAAATTTGTGCTGACATTGAGAAATCAAATCATGCAATGAAAAGTGTGATCAACGGATCAAATAACAATGGAGGTCGAAATTATAATAATATTCCATGGTTATTAACATAACAACAAAGAAATGATGTAAAAGAGGTCGTTAGAAGAATTAAATTTCCAACAGAGTTTTGCTTCAAACATAAATAATATCTTAACGAAGAAAGGTGACTTCGGTGGGGTGAAAACACATGATTGGCATACCTTTGTTAAGGTAATTTTTTTGGTATACGTTTTTGTTTGTTATTGCTTGAATACATATTTTAAATTTTCCTTTTTTCTGTTTAATTTGGAAACTAATAACGGTTCATTTTTTTATTGTTATAGTATGTTCTACCTGTATCTCTCCCAAACGACTTCGACAACAATGTCAAACAAGTTATATATGGTCTTAGTAAATACACGAGGTAAGTAGTTTTGATTTATATGCAAAATCTAATTGCTACAATTTCTTTTCATACTTGATGAAATGATGTATTAATTTACTTGTAATGAAATATATATTATGTTTCATTGAAATAACCTTGCGTAATGATTTGTAGATGGTTGTCATTGAAAGAAATCCATCAAGATGAAATAAAGTATTGGAAGAGAGAAATTCCTCGGCTAATGTGTGAAATGCAAAAGTATCTACCTCCAACATTTTTCAATGCACAAGAACACTACTTGATACACCAAGTTGAGGAGATTGAAATGTGTGGACCAAGTACACACAAGGTCAATGTGGATGGTCGAGAGGCACCCGAAATCCTTGAAGGCTTTGGTTTAACAAAGAGCACGACCCGAGGGTTCTATGGTGGAGGGATATGTGGTATATCAATCCATGGTGTATATTAGTCATTATCTTCCTAAATTAGCTGCGCCCGACCCTATGAAGGCGGTGGATTGCATTTGGGATGTGAACTCCATCAAAAAATTTGAAGAGGAGCACTCGTTGGGAAAAGGTAGAATGAAGAAAGTGAGAGGTAAAAGATTTATTATGTATAATACATATAATGTTTCATTTTTTTAAATCATGTATATGATCATTATATTCATTTAGGTCTTATTATTTCATAGTTTATTAATTAATATAATTTACCATGGTTATAAGTAATATTTATTAATATTGGTGAATTATTGTTTTTTTATTCAGGTGCTCAAGATTACGAGGCACTACTTTTATACATTGCAAACAATCTTGAGTGGAAGAGTGAATGGATTGAAACATGTAAAGCACGTAACGACGGTAGGTTATCATGGCAACTACTGTATGAATTGATTAGAGAAGTGTATTGTAGTGGAGATGGGAACGTTACGGACAGGGAAATTGATTTAGCATATGGTTTGAAAGATAGAAAGGTAAGCAATTAATTCACCTATTTTATTCATTACTTATTTTTATACTATATTTATAATGTGACAAGAAGTTTTATTTTTTCGATTAATTTTCATGCTCTGTAAATTATATTTTTAATTATTAATTGAGAATGCATCTTTTTCATGTTTGGCATATTGCGGTTGAAACACCACAAGGCTATGTGGTGCAATGGTCGTCAATTTTGCGTTAAACGAGTTGGATGATAACAGGAAAAACTTCGATAGTGGGATAACCCATGAGTATTCTAGGTCACTAATGTTTCCTCCAGGGAGTGATAGACATCCTTGAGAATCCGAAAATAGATATTATGGGTTCTTAGATGATATAGTTGAGTGTGACTTTAATTCCTTCAAAATAGTTTTGTTCGACGTCAAATGGTATAGGCTACGAATGAATGTACGTGATGATGATAGAACACTTATTCAACATGACAATGGATTTCCAATGGTTAAAACATAGCATTTTGAAGCAGGAAAAGATCGCTATGTTTTTCTAAGCCAATGCGAACAAGTCTTTTACTCAGAGGTTCTAGGTGACAACGAATGGTCATTTGCTATTAGATATGATCCAAGAGGAAGGCCAGTAGAGTATACTGTAGAGGAAGAAGATGATATTGATCAAGAAGAAGATGATGCGATGGCGGATGAGCAGGAAGATGCATTGATGACGAAGAAGATATCTTAGAAGATGAACCAGTGCACGGGAGATGAGGCAACAATTATTGATGATGATGTCGATGAGGATATTATTGAAAATGACATAATTGATGATGATGATGACATGGTCGATCATTTCAACACCGTTTCGAATCAAATGTTGATATAGATGTCGATCGGTTAGATCAAGATCAAGAAGATACGGAAGAAGAATATTGATACCGATGTTATGTTCGAGTATGAGCTGGTATGTTATAACTTTATATTTTAATATGTAGGAATTATTGTCTCGTTGGGAAAAATATCGAGAGGGGGGGGTGAATAATTATTTAGGGTTGATCGAAAAAATTTTTCACCGGGAGATCTTATTATGTCGTTAATTCTTTACTTAGATTATTGCATCATTCTTTTAGTAAACATGTGAAAAGAAATAACATAATAAGCCATTACACAAAAGGAAGACATATGAACACCCAGTATTTAAGGTGGAAACCCAATTTGGGAGAAAACCACCGCCGCTCGTCATCTCGACCTTCAATATTTATTATAAAGAAAACATCTTACAATTTTGTGTTGGCACAGCACTCATACCAAGACGCGAGCACCAACCTCGCAGTAAGGCTTCAACTTTCTCTCGTTCTCCGACCTCTCCCGGAAGGGAGCTTCGACCCCCCGATTTAACACCGACTTGAATTGACAGAAAGCTTCCACTTCTATGCGTAAGACTTCAACCCTCGGATCCACCGAATTTCTTCAATTTCTTCATCGACTTGCATCGGATCTTTATTATTTCTTTGCTGATCTTCCTAGAGCTTTTTTCATTTCCTCGATAAACTCCATAGGTGCATCATGGATTCAGACGTTATTAGACAACAGTAGTTCGATCATGCGAGATCTCATAAAGAGATTTTTATTTACAATGCCTCTGCATGCACAGCTCGTACTATGATTCTCATCACCTTATATAGTTTTCGCCTTTATTGAAACCATGGGTCAAAACCATTCAATTGCTAATGGTATTATTAAAATTCGAACCAATCCATATTGAAATCTCTATCTTTGTTCTTCCATGCTCGAATTGTCCCAAAGGTAATCTCTATCTCCGCCAAATAATACTATAGCCAAGGTAAAGTACCAATAACGTGCACGATGGTTTTCTTTCTTTTATTTATCAAATTTGTGGAATTTGATAAATAAATATTATTCACAACCTTTGGAAATTAAATATATAATAGAACTTTATAGTAATAACCAACGCTTTTATCAAAAGGATTTTAAATAGACCTTTGGTTCCAGCCCCACATACATAATCGACGGCCCAATCAATATAATTTAAAAAACTGGGGCCCATCGCTTATGATCGTTTCCATCCGACGACGGAGAACACATCGCTCGACATCAGATGATCTGACGGATATCGTTCGTTGATGATGCACGGATGATAACGCGCGATGGCGCGCCGTACCTTGGGTAAATTTCGCGCATCTATAGCAAATGAACACCATCCGATGAACCCTTCCCAGTTCAACGGTGCTTATCAATATCGCTGGGCATCTTGGGTCGAGCAATAACGCGCGATGGCACACAGTGACAAGCGGTTTTGTGGAGTCGTACAAGGACGCGTGCGCGCCTTTAAACGGCTCCGGAAGTTCAGGACCCGAAAAACTGCTAAAAATAGTAAGTTATGCCGAAACTGAAAAACTGAAAGAGACAATGGTGGGGGGCCAAGTGGAATAGGTGGGTGGCCACCAATATCCACCTGGATCATGCATTTTCCTGAATAAAGATAACTGCTAATATTTGGGAAAAAAATTTCCTTTCAGCTTTGCCACCATTTCACTCCAGCTTTTGATCTTGCCTTTGTTCTTTATTGTCTCTTCTTCAACTCCATGCCACTAAAGATTTGTGCGTCCTTTCAATCTAGTAACATCAAACTTCAGTTGTTTGTCTTCAACTACCTCCTCGTACTCAAAATTCTTATCTAAAGCATTGATCCAATCTATTAAGTCTTCAGGTTCCAAGATACCACTATAGGTAGGTATCTTTGTTTTAGGCCTTGAAATAGCCCCAATCATTGACCTTGTGAATCTAATTTATGCGGGCTCTTTGGCATGTTCCTCATCTTTTGCTAGAGACTCTTCCTCAGGTTCGCTAATGTCTCCAGTCTCTGAATCTATTTTTCTGTTCATATCTAAGGCTTCTAGCCTTTCTTGGACATGTCTCATGTCCTCCTTGTCTCGAGCATCAGTTGTTGGTTTTCCCCTTCGACCTCGTGTTCCCCATCAAGCGTGAAATGCCATTTCACATTTTTTTTTCTCTATGTTGTAGCTCTGATACCAAAATTGATGTCAGATTCTGCCTGAACTGCAACAAGATTAATGGCTAACGTGAAAAAAAAACATTAAATCATTTCACTTTCACTCTAATTCTCATTCAGAACATCTTCAATAAATGTATTACATATTTTTATTTTCTTCCTTCTGAAAATTTGCAAAAAATTAGTCCATACATTCATATAATCAAATCTCTAATTCCTCCTCTATCATTACTAAAATTTAGATGAGTTGGAATTTTCCAAAAAGGAATCCAAACTCCTTGTTTTTCTCCAAAAAGTCTTATCTTTCTTCAGATTTTTCCCTTCTACTAATCTAATCTATTTTTTCAAAATTTATAAAAAAACTAGTTACATCTCTATCCACAAGCCGATAAGGTGTTTTATTTTTCAAACATCATTCCCATGCAAACTTTTTATCTTTAAACCAAAACAAAACTAATTTACTAATAAAATAAAGGAATCCAATTCCTTCTACATTTCAATTGTTTTTTTTTTCAATTTCAATTTCAATAATCTACCCTATGCTATTATTCCGTGGAGTAAGTGTGATGCTTTATTTATATGTTTGTTTGTTCTCATTACCAAGTTGATGAATTATTTCAATAATTTCATCTGCCCGAAATGAAACGGATGGCCTCTTTGTTCTTGTTTGTTTTTTCCAGTACATAAGGAGTTTTATAGTGAAGAGAGAGTTTTTCCAGTTTCTTACTAGTAGAGAAACAATTTTATGGCGAAGAGGGAAGCTTATCAAATGTTTCCTTGAAATACCTTTCCAATTAATTTTTAAAGCATAAACGAATGGAATAAATATTTACGAAGTTATAGTAAATTTTCTTTTATTTTCTACTTTTGAATCTCTATCCTAGGGACACTATAAATACTCCTTAGGTTCTAGCACCGTTTTGTTTGTTTTCTAGTTTCATTACTTTATGAATAAAGAGACTAGGACTGAATAAATATTCCTAAGGTTCTAACATAGTTTTGTTTGTTTTCTAGTTTCATTACTTTATGATATAAAGAGACTGAATAAATATTCCTTTTCTTTATTTTGGTTGTGATTTTTTCGTGAGTTTCTTTTTAACTTTAATCATTCTTCCAAATCCTCATTCTAATTCATTTATTAATTTCTAAAATACAATTTCAACTTTGCATTATATTCTAATAATCATTATTTACTAGTTCCAGTGGTGTCCATATTATAGCAACAACCACTTTCCATTTTTCAGAAAGAAAAAAACGACTGCTTATATTATAGTAAACAGTTACATCAGGCTTGTGACATATAACAACCATATGAGAGCACTTCATTGTTCATATAATCAACATAGATGTCCATATACACAATAAATGGATCCTTCTAAATAAAAACTTGAAGCATACACCAACATACCATGATCATATACCTAGATTACAAACTTTTCCAATGATTCGGGAAATATGGAAACCAGTGTACTAAACCAACCCATGTGCACTTACCAGATCAGTGTTAAATCGATACAGCATGGTAAATAAAATAAAAAAAATAGTGATCCAGAAGACTCTGCGCCATTACGAAAGCCATAACCATCATCAAAAGGTGGAATATGAAGGATCAAAGTATGTATACGTGCTCACATGTATGCAGGCTCGCTTGAAGACGAAAGGAACATTTATATCAAATACAAAATAGTCCAAAAAGAAAAGGATACCAGAACTTGCTCGCCATGAAATAAGATAGACAATACAGTAACAGGGACTAAGTGACCCCCCTATAATTAGCCTCATGGAATAGGTATTTCCTATAGTTTGATCAATTGCTTCCCCCTGATATGTGACAAATGTAAGGTCGCCAGAGGCACCTTCAATCCCCTTTTAGATAGCTGATCTGCTCTAGTATTGTTCTCCCGATAAGAATATGAGAGAGGAGGGTCATTTAGCTTAGAAAGCAGTCCATGTACATGGTCAATCCACCCCTTCAACCCTCGTGGCTGGAATGAAGCCATCTCACAGATGCCATCAATGATAATTTTTGAATCCCCATAAATATTAATGGATTGCAAACCTAGATTGTGAGCCACCCATAGGCCACTCCATAAAGCCAGGAGTTCCTCCTTATTATTTGTACCCTTCCCTCCATTCCAATACATATGGTATCGATCATTATTATCCAACTTTATCCAAGCACCACAATCGCATACCCCATCTGACAGAGCCCCATCAAAGTAAACTACAGGCAGGGAGATGGTATGAGGTCATGTACGATGAGATAGATCAATTGTAATGGGGATTTCTTGTTCTTGTCCCTGAATCCACACCATGATGGCCCCATGTATAAAGGGCACGATGATAGGCTTATCCTAAAAAATGAGTCGGTTTCGTGGAAGCCAAATAACCCATAACAAGTAGAAAGGAAGAGATTTGTAAACCCTGTTAGTGTCACCCCATCTCTCAAAGGTATCAAAAAAATCATTCGATAGCCAGCCAGGTCCAATAATGTGGTTAGAAAACAACTTCCATACCTTCCTAGTTATCTCACAATACAAGAATAAACGTGAGTCCGACTCTTCATAGGAATGGCAGAGAGGGCACTAACCTGGACTGAGGAATCCAAACATGTTGAGTCGATCCTATGTTAAGATCCTTCCTTTCCATGCTAGCCATGTAAATAACAAGATCTTTAAGGGACACTTCCAACGCCAATATCTTCTGAAAGGCGAGATAACCCCCCCAGATTCCGCCATGCCATTGCAACAGAATAGATATCCTTCACCACCAAATTACCTTCCTTGGACAAGCCATCCCACACCAACCTGTCACCATCCTGTTGAAGACACATGCCCCCCTATCAAAGGCCATCAATAAATCTTTTCCAATTCTGCAAATACCTTTCGGGTAGTCCCAATTGTTCCCTCATTTTCCAAATCGGAATGCCCTGAATCCAATAAGAAATCACCTGAAATAAGTGAAAAATGCCTCTGTGAGCTAATTTGTGGATGATCTCAACGCCCAAATTCGATGATCCCGTCAACTCTGTATATGATTCGATCCCAGAAGAATAGTTGTCCATTCCCAAATCTCCTCATGATAAGCGCAGTCGAAGCTTGCATTATCTCTTAAAATCGCCATGATAATGATTTGGCATTTGAATGAAAATTCATCCCCTTGTAGATCCGAAGTAATAAGTTCCCATGAACATATTTTATATAAAGGATGTTGAAACATAAAATCCCAATTTATGGCTCTCCACGTTGATTTGGGTAAGAAGATAAGCAGTAAAACCCTGACATCCAATAAGCTCCAAGTTCACGCATTCTTTTGGAGTTGATACCAAGCTTAACTCACATAAATTCATCTTCTTTGCAAGAGACCCTGCACTATAAGAAATTGGAAATGACAAGATTAATGTGTCCATTAAATCTCTCAAGTAGCTAGAATAAGTGCCCTCAATATACCATAAACAAGATATACACCTTGAATAAGCAGTTACACTGCCTCTCTAATGATAGAAATATGTGGCTCCATACTGCAGAACTCTATCTTTGAACTCATTAATTCAACTGAATTCCTACCCGATATATACTCACATATTTCAAATATTCTGAATATGTGAACCCCCCCATCAATAGTTTTATTTGACTCCCATGAATTCAAACAAAGAAATTAATCTCATTAATATCCCCACTACCATGTAACAAAGGATTTTCCATTAGCTATAAAGACCAGAGTCAGCATTAAAAACGATTAAGAAGATAATGTGAAGATGAAACTAATACCTAATATCTTGCCAAATACAAGGCAAGTCATCAACAAAGAGAGAATAAGTATGTTAAATAGTAGTGTAAAAAGGAAAACCCTATAGCAGAATCGCCAGGGTTTCGCCTAGGAGGAGTTTACCAAAAACATCAATGATAAGAACAAAGATGAGGGAGAGAAAGATAGGGTTTCGTAGACTCCATATCTACCTTGAAGAATTTGATGGCTTCATTGATTATTACAAACAAAAGCTTGACTCGATGAAACTCATGCCATAACTCCACCTAACGTTTTTCATATAGAACCCGACCTTTAATAGCACCAATCTAATGAACAATTAATCAACACAATCATACGCCTTGTAGAGATCCAATTTACCATTAGTGCCTCCACTTCAAATGTATAGAGTGGATCACTTCTGTGTTGTAGCAACAACATCATGGATTGGCTGACTTGCCCTTCAGAAAACGATGATCGTCAAAAGATGTAGTTCTAACAAACCCCTTCTGTACCATTTAAAATAATTTTTACATTATCTTATATATAAAAGCAGAGTGTGGATCTGACTCCATAGTAAAAAAAAACCTTTGGATTTGATGACTTCAGATAAGTGCTAAAAAATCTCGAATTCATGTCCCCTTGTGAACATATCCATTCGAGTCTAACTCATTTGCCATCAATAGGAGGTCTTATAGCCAAAATCATAGAAGTGTATATAAAACTCGTTGGCTTTCACCCATCTCGCCCAGGACTCTTATCCTGGGAAAATTATTTGGGGACCACTTCCACCTCCCTTTTTTTTTTATCTCTTTCCCGAGAACCTCGCTTAAGGCCGGATCCAACATGACCGGCACGGTGACGAAGGACCATGTTTCGACTTCTATATCGATTCTCCCAACCTTAGTGCAAGATGAGAAATATTTGAAAGTTTTTGGCTCGTATCTCGTCGGGTCACTCATAGACCCATCACCGACCGATCTCATGGCACTCCTTGTTCCTCCCGCTATTCGCTACATTATGGAAGAAATTTGTATTCACATCCCCTTCTTTAGTCATTGGATCCGCTTCTCTTCAATCCTCCATTGTTACCTCCTAAAACCTCCAAAATTTTTAACCTCCAAACTTCTAGGTCATTGAGGAGATCATATGTATGATGGCATGGGGGAGTATTCCTTATTTGATGAATTTTGCTACCCACATATAGCATTCAAGTCCATCCCTATACGAGTTTATCTTTCCCACTTCTTCGTGTGGATTTTTAAGGCCCGGTTGCGACAGACACCACCTTGCCAATTTCCCACTCAGTCTTCCACTGATACATTAAATTTAAATGAGATCCTATACATCTAGGCTTCCTACTCCATACTAAGGAAATAAGCGAGCATCCGACATAGATCCTTCACAACTTCCGTGGAACAAAATTGCCCATTGTATTACGGACTACCACCATGGCTCTATCCAATCTTTTACCAATATATTCCTCCCGCCTTCCGTCACTGATTCAAGTCGGTACCAAAGGTACCGACGTATATCCACGAATAAAACTTAAATCCTCGAATAAAAGCCGATAATATAATACCTAGTGCAACTAATGCATGAAACCGTGCCAAGTTTGGGTCCCGCATTGCTAATATTGCCCCCACCCTCCCGAAAACATCAATAGGAAACAACATACCACCCCACGCCGAATCGACAACAAAAAATAATAGCTTATACGCAAGCACAAAGTCTCTTGTAATAAAACCATTTAAGGATTAATTTACAAAGAACCCGTGGCGGCGCAACTTAGAGGGGTCGCCAAGTCCCCTAATATTAAGGGAAAATATATAAAATTCATTTGGAACCATGTGACAAGCGCATGGCCGGTGCCTGTGGGTCATCAATCGCGTAAATCACTTCAGCATCATGAAATGACAAGCATTATCTTGGAACAAAGATTTGGCTTTGAGCCCCCGGTAAAATGACAATTCCGATTTGATTTTTCTCACCGCATGTTGGATGCCACACGAGAAATGGACACCATGGGGTCTGATTTTTCATACGGTTGCGCAAATGGTCTATACCCGGATTCCCTACAAGTGACTCAATGTCACTCCCCACCGTATTACACGGGGAGTTAATAGGAATTCCGACCATAAGGTCACATAAAGAGAAGAGAGTACCCATCTGGGGACCGTAGGCACGAGGGAGAAAAGGCCATCAATCCCTTCCGAAACCGGATCCCCGAGGAGGATTTTCACTCAAAAGGTGTGATAACCAGCCCGATGACTTATGAGGGCCGGGTTTCATGTGAATGCCTGTGTCTCTAGAATAATAGGATGTCGCAACTGCATGCTACGTATATAACAGTGGATCTGATTATGTAGAGCAATCATATCATTCACATCATAATCGAAGAAGGCAAGATGACTCACCCTACACACCTTGTCTCATGCTCCCAACGTAGATTTACTTTGTTAGTCCATGTCGTTTATTATTCTCCTCCCATACTGCAGTTAATGTGACAAATAAATGCGCAAGGGGGCTCCGTCTCGTGAAGAAAAAAATTAAGTGACAAAATGGACCCCCAAAAAGTCCACCGTTTTTTTGTGTCCGCACACCGAAATAAGATCAACATCGCTAGGAAGACCACTTTGCGAAGCTTTACCTCCACCAACAACCATGTAATCCGCTTTATCACATGTACCCAAGATCCCGGTCGACATGCTTCGTTTTCCCGATTGAGTCCCCAATTGCGCTCAATGCCTTGAGAGTCCAGGGACCAACCGCAACCGAGGTGTATTTCCCCATACAAGCCGGCTTTTTCGGAACTTCTAGAACCGCATTAAAGCCTAAATACCAAGGCAACAATTGCATGAAACTCCTACTCCTCACCCACGTCCACTCTCGTGCTTAGCATAGTCCTCTTCATGCATGAAGTGCACTTCAAACCATGAATTCATCATGATTCTAACTTAGGATTGTATCCGAGGATCGTGCACCATGTATCCTTTACCCATTTCACCATAACTATCTCTTTGCATTTCATAAAAAAAAACACCCACCTCCTCCACGGCTCGTTTCTGCTGCTTGCGCACACGACCCCGTTGTCATCGTATTCCGTAATAACTGGCTTGATTTCAAAGTGTGGGTTTGTGGTAGCCATGGTTAGTGCCACTAATAGATCCCAGGCTCACCATGTGCCATCTTATTGATAATATCCTTCCGACTCCAATGACCCCTTCGATAGCCCATGATGAGACATTACCTGGACTTTCCTATCCACCCCATCCTCAGGCTGGGCTACCCATTAGTCCCCATCCATCTCTGGCCCACCCCATCCCCGCGTTATTTTTTTTTTAAGGGAATAAAGATCGTAGCAATAAGGGCTTCCCGTCTCGAGGTGTCAGAGGATAGAATATCAAATACTTCTCGTTTATACTACTAAGATCCCAAGATCAAGCCACTGCACTCGATACGTATAATTACCCCAAAAACCGAGAATCCACTATACACATACGAAAGACCCATTATGTCCTACCCATGTAGACTTTCAACAACACTTTAAATAGAAGCCTACATCCCAATTAGGAATGTCAAAATTTTTTAGGGAAGTTGTCACCCTCCGACCAAGATCATATTTATAAAACAATTCTTGTCACTGTCACCCGCAGCCTCCCGACCTCCCAAAATAGAAAGAAACATATGATGGTAAGATAATCACTCTTACCATAAAGAGCAACCGCCATCCCCGATAAATACAACCGAATACCATAAATAGACTAAATACACTCAGAACTAAAAACTAAATCATGGCTCCCTCCAAATATTTAAATTGATTTAAATTTATGATCCATAACCAGATTAATGATTTCAACAAATTAACAAAATGTACAACTACTCAATAAGGAAAATAACAATGAGAAAACTTCTCCAGAGATACATCATCAATGTCTTAACTCTTTCTACTGTCAAATTAGTGATATATATCCCACTATTCATCCCCATGTTACACATGACAACAACTACAACAACAACAACAACAACTCCACGCAAAGGCTACCCACCTAAAGCAGAACTGGAACCCAAAGTCTTTGCAGGGACATGAGATGATAAATCAATCAATCCATTTGTTCCAAAAAATTATCCATCTAGACTGAAACGTGGAACATTGTGATTCAAAAATATTTGTAGGCTCATGTGTCTGAATCCTATTTCCACGATTTAGCATTAGAATGCCTATAATATTCCTCCATGTGTGTCCTATAGATGGCCACAAGAATCGCCCCCACCGATAAGACCAGTAATCCAATGATTAATACCTACCTGCCCCAATCCAGATACATAATGCATCTAAATCCCAGCCCACCTCCACTTCCCAACGTAAGTATCCTTATCCTCGGTTATGAAACACATAGGAAACAACTAAAAAGTATCGTGTATAGCCAGGACTTGCACCCCTATGTCCCCATCCACACACTAGTGACACAAACACTTTGCCGAGACATTATTCAATAACTACAAATCAAACATTACCTGGAGTTGTGTCTCTTTGGAGCAGTTGTTCATCGTTTCATACCTCCATGCTTGAACACCTTCCAGCTCCAGGGTACCCAACACAACTTCGAGTAAAACGAAAGTCAATATTTAACAAATTATAACTGAGATACACAATACTCAAACCCTGAAAAATTGTACCTGATGCTTTCCATAATCTTTGAAATACAGAAGACTCAAACCCTGAAAAACTGTACTTGACTCTTTCTATAATCTGTGAAGTCCAGAAAACTTAAACCCTGAGAAATTGTGCCTGTCAATTTCTATAATCTGTGAAGTACACAAGACTCAAACCCTGAGAAACTGTACCTGATTCTTTCTATAAAATGTGAAATACAAAAGACTTAAAACCAGAGAAACTGTGCGTGACTCTTTTTATAATTTGTGAATGGAGACCCGTTCAGTGCAGACATCACGGATCTTGTGAACTCTCCCCCAGTTCTGATACTATTTTGTTGAAAAAGAAGAAAGGAGAAACACAATGATTAACACACAAACCATAGGAGTCGTTGTTTTTCTCTATTGATCACACAAATTTGAAATAACTACACATACACATTCTAAAGTCGATTTTTCCAAAAATATAACTTAATTCGAACTCACTCCACTGGACTCAATTAACCTAAATTCCCTCCAGAAAGGAGCTCGGTAGCCCATGCACCAGAGAGTAACTGTACTCCCAATTGGGAAATTGTTGTTTAGACTCTCTCCTAGAACAACAAGCGGTAAAATCCAGCAATGCGGTTAGCGCTTCCTCTACGCATTCCTTAACCTTTATCTATCTACAACCACTTTCCATACCAACGAAGGTATTCTGATTTTTTCCTCGCCCAACAGCGAGGACAAAAATTCACTCATATACACAGTTTTCCTTCACACTTTCTCGAGCTATTTTAATAAAAATTCCCTCTTACCATGACGAATTACATTTCCTAGTGCTTATAAATTTATTTTATTTAAATAAACACAATCTAAACACTATAAATTTATGAAATATCTTCTCAATATTTGCAAATAATATGAAGCTATTTTAAACCTAATTTAGATCCGATAAGTGTCTAGAATGTCTTCAGATATTATGGACATAATTTACATCTAATAGCTCTCTATAATGTCTTCATCAACATTCGCATATTACACCAACATATTCTTTGACTGTTATTTCTAAAAAGAAGTTGTTTATGGAGGTGGAGAAATTGTCTAGTGAAAAGTGGCCGAAATTTGGGCAAAAAATATTTAATAAATCTTCTAGTAACAGTGTTTGAATCATGTTTTTGATAGTAGAAATAGATTCAACACCATGAAAAACTTCCAAGATACTCAAAATATTGAAATTTAATAACTATAACTTGAATGTACAAGAATCCCTACAAAATTTTCTTAAAATCTAACCAAAATTTCCACAATTTCCAAGTCAAAAAACAATCTAATTAAACTACAACTTTCCAAAAATACTATAGTGGTTATTGTTAATCATTCAACGAATATACATATAAACATTGTCTTTTGGCATACCGTAATTTCTATTTTTGATAGCCTTTCGCTTAGAGGCTATACCTTTTACTTTTGAATAACCTTTCAATTACATGTTGTGCAACTTTCTAGAAAAAAAATGAACTATTAAAATGTTATTTAGAAAAGTTTTATATTTTACAATAATCTATTTAAAAATAAAATATTAATCATGTTTTAAAATAAAATATTAATTTTATCTATATTATTTTTTAAATTCCTTTACTATTTTAGCAATGTTTTACAAAAACATCTACGCCAGTACACGCATATTTAAGCATCCCTCTTTTCTCGTATTTCTTAGTTTTTTTACCGGTCGTAGTTTGTAATTTTGAAAAAGTTTTCAATTGCTTTCCATGCAACTCTCATAAAGAAATGGAAGTATCAAATACCCTAAATTATCACATAAATAAGTTCTACATTTTAAAATAGCATATTTAAGTAAGTTTTTCAATTTATTTGAATGCGTTATTTTCTAATTATTTTCAATTTTATAATTTATTAAATTAAAAAATATATATATATGTTTTGGTTTTTTTATGTGTTTGTTTTGTAAAATTGATTAATAACAATTACTTATATTTTGTTAGGATGTTTTAATAATAATATTATTAATCAAATATTTTTTATTAAGGTGTTTTATTATTGTTACTATTTTTATTTTTCAAATACACTTTTATATTTAATTTTGGAGTATTTGAATTATATTTTAGATTCTATTTATTATCTCTTCTTACTTTGTTAACTCTATTTTCATCTTGCACTTAAACATGTCTCAAAAATATGGGGAGAGAGAGGGACACGGGGAGAGGGGTGTAGAGAGGAGAGAGAGTGAGAGTCATGAGGAGGAGGATGAGGAGAAAGGGAGCGAGGATGGGAGAGATATAGAGGTAAGGGAGGGAGGGAGTGAAAGAGAGAAAGCGAATGAGAGGGGAGAGTGAGGTGAAGAGAGAAGGCGGTGGGAAGAGTGGGAATGACAGAGAGAGGGAGTGGGGGAGAGAGGGGATGAGGGAGAGAAGAGGAGAGCCAAAGTTAGAGAGAGATGCCATAGTGGGAGATAGAGGGAAAGAGAGAGATAGGGGAAAGGGTGAAGGAGGTGGGGAGGGAGGGAGAAACAAATAGACATAGAGATAAAGGGGGATGGGGAAGAGAGGGAGGGTGTGAAAGAGGGGAAAGGGGGTATAGAGAGAGATATGGGAGGGGTCGGAGTGAGAGAGAGAAGAGGAGTGGGAGAGTGAGTGAGTGGAGAGGTATGCAATGAGGGAGTTGATGAGTGACGGGGTGAGAGAGATAGATATGTGAAGAGGGGAAAGGGAGGGGGAGAGAGAAAGAAAGAGAAAGGGAAAGAGGGGGGAGGTAGAGAAAGCGTGTGAGTGGGGGGGGAGAGAGAGAAATAGAGGAAGCGTGTGAGAGAGGAGAGGGACAAAGAAGAAGTGTGAGGGACGGAGAAGGGAAGATAGAGGGAGTGAGAAGGATAGGGAGGGAGAGAGAGAGAGGAGGAGGGGGAGGGAGAGAGAGGAGGAGGGGGAGGGGGGAGGAGAAGGAGGGGGGTGTGGATGGGAGAGAGAGAGAGAGAGAGAGAAGGAGGGAGAGAGAGAGAGTGAGTGAGTGAGGGAGAGGGGGATGGAGAGAGATTGAGAGGTAAAGAGAGAGGTGGATGGAGAGAGAAAGAGAGATAAATATGGGTAGAGAGAGAGAGAGAGAAAGGAGAAAGGGAGAGGGAGGGAGGGAGAGAGGGAAGAGAAAGTGAGGTAGGGGGAGGGAGAGGAAACAGAGAGGGAGGGAGAGGAAGATGACGTCCCCTTGGTTCTAGGTATTCAAACTACCCAATGTGTATCATCGTAGGCACCCATTTTGTGTATGAAGAACAAAGAGAAAAAGATCATTCATGAGCTAGTTGAGGTTGGGAGTCATAGCATTCCAGTAAGAGCCCTTCCTCACTACCCGTGGTCTTGTATTTAAGGAAGAAGGTAGTTGGCACAAGTGGCTTGGTCAGGGTTCTCAACCAGCTCATCATCAAAGACAACAGTCTAGTTATCATGACTTTGCCATCAGCTTCATGGACCCAGTTTCACCGAATTGTACCTTTGATTAAGCATGTTCAACGGGAACACTTAGATAGAGGAATGAGAACTGCAAAACAACTTTTCATACATGTGAAACTCATTATGATTTTTAACGATGCCCTTTGTTCGTAATGCTTGCCACCACCCTGAGAGCTTTGTGAAGAAGATTTTATGACCCTTCTTATGCAGCTTTGTGCTTGTGTTCTTAAAAAATAGCTTTGATCTACAACATTACTTGGGATTCTCATGTGGAACATATTGATAGAATCGTGAATCCTTCCAAGGTGACCATTTGTTCCTTAAATTTTTTGGCAAAGATGTTTTTGGGGCTTCAAAGAAAAAATAATTCGGGTAACATTGTCAAACAAGAAGGCCTTTTTAGAATTGACCCAAAGAAAGTTGTGAAAGATAGGATTAGCTATGAAACCAGACCTTGAAGAGCTTGCATGGCATCCTAGAACTTACATGCTGGCAAAAGCAAATTTGGAATAACAATGGTTACCTCTACAATTCATAAAACCGAACGTCATTCCCATGGAACAATGTTGCCGAGCAGGCCTTTTCAGAAGGACGTCATGTTAATCTAATCCATTTTAGTGGTGCCCAATAGCAAGAGATGAATTACCCAAGTCATAAAAACTTTTACAAGAAAATAGTTCTTATTTATATGTAATGAATTATTTCAGATTCCTGAACTAGGAAAGGTGCACTCGGTTTTACATAAGATTCTATAACGTGGGAGTCCAATATTTATTTATATGTCGTAAATAAAAACTAAATATATTCATTTTTAAGATGCAAAATTCTCCGGTTAGTTGGGAGATTACCCCAAACCTCCAGGGATAAGGGGTTTAAGGACCTTTCCTTCTGTATTGCCATGGGAGCTGCTTACTCGAAAATTATCGTGCCCAGACTGGCCCACTCAGCACTTTGGAAGAAATATCTCAAAGGTATGAGACTCGCATGCTTGATGGTCCTTTCCCACAAGGCGTCTCCCTTTGCAAGGCTCGCACCATAGCTGCTCCACTTATCATCTCCAACGCATCGGATTCCCTCGGAAATGGCAGAAAATCCTCCGACATTCGGAGCATATCGTATTATGAATCGTGACCCGAATGGTGACTTCCTCCCCAACGTGTCGAGATGTCACTGTTGATCATAGCTCGGGAAATCTACTTTGTGGGACATCTCCACTGGCCGGAATGCGTTGACAAAGTTGGGATTTTTGATGTGCCTCCCCAGTGAGCTTCTCCAGATCGAGAATAGCCTCCTCATGCTCCAAGCGAATGGACAGCCCCCACACATATGCGCAAAAGAGACTCGCGTGGTCAAAGGCCGATTGCAGGTTACATTGTAGCTCAAGGCTGCTCTACGCTCACTCGAGGCCGTACGGCCTCTCCGACCCCGGCCTCAAGTGCGGATCTCAAGGTGATCTGGCCTTCGCCTAAACACATGTTTTATTGGATCTTATGCCACAAAAAATCTCATCGATGATAAATTGCAAAAATGCAGATTTTATGGCCCGTCCGTGTGCTCCTTTTGTGCAGAGAGTGTGGAATGTGCCACGACCCTAATGTTAAATTGTAAATTGAGCAGTTTGGAAAGAGCTAATGGATGATTGGAACCCCAATTTTGTTCTTCCACTTGCTTCCACTTTTGCAAATTGGCAGAGCAATTATCCCGACCCATCTCCCAAAAACAAAAGATCAAAATCGTTGGTCTACTCTCCCCAAAATCATTTCGCCACATCTGTTATTTAAATAGCATCTTCGCAGACACTTAGCATGATACGAAGGTGGTCACGGCCAAGATCAAATTCGAGCTAAAAGAGCGTCGGGAGATCAAAAGATGCTACAAATCTAAACCGATTGATTATGTTTGGGTGCCTCCCTAAATCTCGTAATTTCATCAAGCCACGCAATATTTCCCCCTCCGAAGATCGGCAAGCAAGGGGGAAAACAATGATGATTTTCAAGATCGGATTCCACTCAAAAGGTGCACTCTCTCTTCATGGGGCATCAAAGGGAAATCCTGGCACCGGGCAGTGGAGGGAATTGCTAAAAATGTCAAGGCTGGTTTGATCCACCGCTTTGCATGGGCCCTGGGATCAACCTGCTATCCAAGCTGATATTTGGCCCTCTTTCAAGGACTTGGGTTACTCCTAAACCTAGGGATCAAGGAGGCTAATATTTTTGGGGATTCCCAAGTGGTTATAAAAACCATGGTGTCAAATTTTTCCTGGACCTAAGATTGCAAGATTTGATACCTAGAATCAAAAGCTTGGGGAAATCGTTTCAAAACCCGACTCTTCTTCCATGTGCTGAGGGACAACAACAAAGACGCAGATCTTGAAGCTAATAAAGCACGCCCTTCTCTCGTCAGTATAATGACAGACGGGGACGAAATAAGGATCCACTCCCATAATCTCTGTCATTGAAATGTTTTAATGCTTTCTTTTGAATCAGCTTGTTTGTACTTTCAAGCTTGGGGAAATCAGCGTAAATCGATTAGCATACTGTGAGATGTAAAGCCGGAGGCCGTCCACAAAATGGCTGAGTACTCGGGCCATTGATAATTTTGGGTACCGCTCACGTAATCTCGAAAATTCGGCAAATTAGGCCAAACAATAATATAATCCATAACCGTTTCGTGAAAAAAAAAGATGCAATTATGGAGCTTCATGTTTAAAATCATGATACCTACGCATTTAGTGGGAATACACCTTAAATTAAATTTAGTTTAAAAAAAAGTCATTTGCATGACTTTTCACACTATTCTCATGCTAGCATATTAATAAATATGATAAGATTTTACATTAAATTATGTATTTTTAAATATTTCATTTAGGTATGAAGATATTTTTTTTAGATAAAATGATATAAAATATTTAATTGAAAAATAAAATGAGTTTAACTTAATATTTTTCAACCAATTTACAACTAGATCATAACCAACCAATTTTTTTATGTAACAAAAAAATATCTAAATTTTTGGTCAAGTTCGTATCGAAAACTCAATTTTGGGGATTCTTAAGATAACTCCCGTGACATAATTGTTTTAACTAATTATGATAAAGTCCCACCTTAAATCGTGTTCAACTTGAAACGTTACCGGGCATTTTTTTGTTTAGGAATGACCATCCTTCACATAAAGACTTAACTAGGTTAAATTACATGGTCACTCATTGTGGGACCCACACGAGCTATGCAAAGGCAATCGTTAATTACTTCGAAAGATGATAAAAAAAGAAAGAAAATTTTAACATCCACAACGCGAAAGATAGCCTATGAGACTTCTTTAGAGTGCAAAACTTGAAAAAAAAATATTCATCTCAAAGATTTAATCATCTTCAAAAAGGATCTATATTGGTTTTATATATGCATATAACATGTGTAACTTTTCATTTTTAAAACCGTATTTTTGAATGCATAAATGGATAAAACAGTCTTTAGAAAGTTTATTGGGACACTGATTGTGTAAACTACACCACCTAAATATGCAATTCCAAAAAATCTGCTTTAGACAAAATTTAAATTTAAATTTAAAAGTGGAATTAATGGCTAAAAATTAATTTAAATTTTTCAAAGAAGATAGCTAAAATTTAAAACAAACCCCCCTTCTTTATGTTGACGCGTAATAACTTAGAATCTAAAGGTCACCGGAAGTGAAAGATGCTCTTTATTTAATCTCATTATCAACACACCGACTTTAGTCATTTCCTTTGTGCAATTACATTTTGTGCGCGAGTGTCTATGAAGACCTATGGTAATGTTTCTCCTCATTACCTTGCATGTTATAGCTTGGATATAACATGTATATAAGATTTTGACATATTGGTATGATTGGAAAAAATGATTTAGCCAAGTGGTTGGAGCAACATCTATAAGAGAGGCATCGACACAAGTGTAAGACTATTGCAAGCATGAACACATTTATTCCTCTCCATCCCACACCTTTTAGGCTGTTATCTTTCTTTTGCTACAACATTTGTGCGGTAACATTATAGGCATGTTCAATTCCTTCGATGTATCTTTACACCTTTGGGAACAATTGCTAGTTATAATGTTTTTAAATTTTTGACAATATGAAACATATAATAAAATAAATATTTTAGTTTTTATCCACATTCATTAACCATTTAATTTATATAATTAATTAATTTACAAGTTGTAAAATAAAAAGTAGTGTATAATTAAATTTAAAATTTTTATTAAAAAAAGGATTTCTAAATTTAAATAATAAACACAATATTATTATCAATATCATTAAACATTTACCTACCCATAAATATTTATTTGAATCTCTTTGAATGAGATGCGTCAAGCAGGTATTTACGTGTACAAATTTACTAGCAATATCAATTTGTGAATAATAAAAATGACGTGTTTATTGTGATAAATTGTCCCACATTCAATATAAGATAAAGACAGAGACGACTACAAATAAGCGGGCGATTGAAATCAAAATTTACGGAGCTGGTCAACACAACATTAACTATTCTTTCGCCTTTACTAAAGAATACTGGCTACCATCAGCGGCATACGCCAATTTTCCGAGGCTTCTTTCTCGCTCGAGATCTGAAGCCCATAAATGGCTGAACTTGATTTACAAGATCAAATCCCTTTCAGGTACGATTATTTACGATGGTGACAGTGTTTCCTAATATTTCCAATTTTTATGTGTGGGATCCATGGTGTGTCTAATATTCGTTTACTTTGTCAACTTAAGACCAAACTGGTTTTAAAATGTGTGGTTGGTGTGGTTGAAGTTGTTTGCGTTGCGATCTTTGGTTGTTGGTTTGTTTTGTTTCTATGCAAGTTTTGCGCATGTGGAACCGATTGAACTAGTCACCAAAGTCTTCTTTTCAACCAAATCTCGGAGATGTCGTCCATTACCAATTTGACTTTGTCATTCCAAAATTATTTGTTTTCACAGAATTGGTTCCCCGACAATGGCTAATCCTTTGGCTTACTTGAACTTCAACAATAACTAGCTATTCCCTTGATCCTTAAACAAAAGGGAGATACGAGAACAAAACAAAGACCTTCGAAGGTCTAGAGAAAGATACCAATGTGCCAACGTCCATGTAGGAATAACAATTGAAAAACCCATTAAATTTTTATCCACCGATCTTCAAGTCATCGGCGACCGTCCATCTTTCATCTTCGGGTTTGTGATTTTATCGTGCCGTCCGCTCAACTTCGACTTTGCTCGCTCTAATCTCCGTTGTCAATCATAAACCTTGAATTGCGTTCAATCCTCACCATTGATTCCTCCTTAGGAATTCATTTGAGTACTGTTTCATTAGGTTGTTTCTTTTTTTTGATATACTTCAGTTTATACCATTTCTCCCCTCCATGGCTTCTTCTGAGGCTTCTTTAAATCTCTTCTGATCGTTGTCTCTTGAATTTTTGTTTCAATCAAATGCGCGAACTCTCCTAAGCTTCGTTCTTCTTCTCGACATCTCCCCGCCGTTGTTCACGGGAAGTTCAAAGGAACTTTGTCTCCTCACCCAAATCGTCTATTCATTAACATAAAACCATATGCATATATAATAACACTATAAACAAATTAACATACTTGAATTCGACAGTGGAAATGAATTCATTAACATAAAACCATATGCATATATAATAACAATGTATACAAGCAAAGTACCATATTTGAATTCGATTGTGGAAATGAAATTAACTAAACAGAATCGCAGAGCTCAATCAAAATCCAAAACAATTGGAATTAATTTATAAATGAAAGTGTCAGCCGTAACCAAGCCTTGGGATGATTGGTTTTTACAATTATTCCTACTTCGTTCAACTCTATTTCATACCTATTTCCTTCTCTCGTTCTCTCTTTTTTCTCTTATGGAAGGCAAACCCCACAATGGTGGATTTGGTTTTGTTTTATGCCTTTCCCAAAATCCCCATATGGTTGAGAATCGTAATTTAACTATTTTTTTAACCTACAAATTACAGCGATATAAGCTAGGCCCAAATTAGTTTTAAACAAAACACTAAAACTAAAGTCTTCAAATTATTAGGGTTTCATAGTCCTCTTCCCAAACCACAAGTGACCAAATTTTGTCATATTGTTGGTTTCCTACTCTTAATGCTCTTGTAACAGTAACTGATTATAAGGAGAAACCATTTGATCCCAAATATATATATATATATATATATATATATATATATATATATTAAATAATAAATGGATTTATAAAAGAAATTGTATTTTTATTATTGGTATTAGTATATTTAGTTTTTGTTTTCAAGGCTTATGATTTTAATTTCTAAGTTGATTATAGTTGAATATTTGGAATTCAATTCTTGTTATTTATTATTATTTAAATTTATTTATTTTGATTGGTTGAGGTGTGATTATGAGTTATTTAGTAACTTAAGATTGCAAGGATCCTAAGAAAGCAAAAAGGTTCCTCTATCTTTAGTCCTTAACACCATTCAAAGTTTCCTTAGATGTGTAAAAGATCTAGTGGACCTTAAGAATATGAAAGGTGTTTGTGTAATCCCTTGTTCATGTGGGACACTCTATGTTGGTGACATTGGTCATTCAATAACTTAGAGAACATGTTGCAACCATCAAATATGGGAGGGGCCACTTTTCAAGATTAGTTAACATGGGGAAAAGACCAGATTGAAGACGCTCAATTGCTAGGATAGATCTCAACAGGAGGGCTCACTTTCAAAGATTAGTTTAACATGGGGAAAAGCATTCGCATTGAAGACACTAGGTAGTCTTAGGATAGATCACTTCCTATCACTCTGTAAATTTAGGGAGGCTATAGAGACTGGAAGGAGGTCAAACACCAATAGAGAAAATGGTTTAAAAATGAAGTACGGTTGGTTATCTACCATTTCTTAAGTTTTTATTTATTTATGCACTTTATTTATTTTTTAATATATTATTTTTCCTAATTCATTTGACATTTTTAATTTTTATTATTTATTTGTATTTTTTTTGTTACTTACATTATTTTCTTTATTTATTTGTGAAATTAATCATTTTGATTATTTATGTTTGACCTAAATATTATTTTTATTTTTTTAATTGTTTTAGTGTTTTGATTATTTAGGTTTGACTCAATTTTATTTATTTAAGTTTGATCATTTATATTTTTAAGTTTTTAGAATTAATTGTTTTGATTATTTAAGTTTGACCCAAATATTATTTTTAATTTTGTTAATTGTTTAATGTTTTGATTATTTTGGTTTGACCTAAATATTAATTTTATTAAAATTTTCTTTTTGATTAATTATTTTCCTTAACTCAATATGGGAGATTAAAAATAACTCCCTTCGTTAGTATACTTTTCTTCCTTAAAATTTCTAAAATATAATTTTGTTGTTGAATTGACTTTCTTTAAAGTCTTTAATACACTCTCTTTTTTTATACACTTTTATTTTTAAGAATTTGAAATATATATAATTTATTTTTGGGAAAATAATATTGTGTAGAATATAGGAAACTTGTTACGTTTGCTCCACTCATAATTAGAGACAGCTTTTTTGAGGAATAATGAGTGGACTAGGTTAAAATAGAATTTTTTTTTTTTTTTTTGTAAACTTGGTAGTCCTCACTATTCATTCACCTAATCAGCAAGGGTTAGTAATATCATTTTGTATACTTGATGGTCTCCAACTCCTCCGTAGGAAACTGTGTCCGTCGTCATTCAGAATTATAAGCCAAATCCAAAATTGAAATTTTTTGAATCTCTCATTTCTGTTTATCTTAACAGTCTATTGTCTATCTTAAATACTCCAGTACATTACAAAAGTAAAATGATGTCTGCCTATATGCATACTCAACAAAAAGAAAAAAGTATCCACTAAACTTAGCCATCTAATGATTCAATGGGGTGTCGAGACCTTCGACACTTGACTCCAGGTATGTCAACTCGGTTCATGTTCTCAAGCTTCCCGTCTATTCATCCAAGGCATGCATTCCGATGATGCCACGGAGGTGAATCTCCCGGATATCCCTACGGATTTCGGCAGAATGGAGGCAACCTTCCTCGACTTCCTCCTTCCGATTCCGAACACTGACAATTGCTTTAGCCAATAAAAACTTCAGTCAAGTAAATATGAATAGATCAAGGTCAATAATAACTATTTCCTCGGTGTTCCTAATCTATTAGTATCGTATCCATCTCGTCATTAGGATGTCTCCTCCACCTACAGTTTCCTGCATCTTGTTCGATTCGAAAATGAAAGTATTTGCTTTGTTGTTCAAAGTATTCATTTCCTTTTAAATTAAGTGTGCAAAGTGTTTCAATAGTATTGCAAGTGAAACAAACATTGTTTTGATAATCGTTTATGAACTTTGGTGTAGTGAGTGTTGTTTTAATTTATCATGAAGAACTTTGACCGAATAATACAACAAAATAACTTCACCATAAACACATATAGACATGATGACGCAGCTTCACCCTCCCGGGCTACATCTCGTCGGGTCCAAGGCTTCCAATGGGCATGTCTTTGATATATTATGATGCTCAAATTGGTAATACAAAGGAGAAAAAGGCCTAAACCGTACCAAACCAAATTTCGTGAAAATGAATTCAGAATACGTAAAGAAGCTAAGAATGACTAAGGATTTCACCTAAAACAAGGAAGTGTAGTCCAATGCGCCCTCCATTTCCCTCAAGGCCCCGATGGCTCCCAAGCTCAAGTAAAAAATGGCTAAAAGACACCTCTCCGATGGTCTCCGTTAACCTATTCCAATGGCTCCAAGAATGTTGAGAATACCCGAAATAAAAAAAAAAACATTTCGCTCCAAAAAGGTTCAAGATAAATTTATGACCAAAACAAGATTTTCCCAATCTAGCCTAAAAAAACTCCACCAAAAGTGGATTAACTAGAGTTAGGCCTACCAATTTGGCCAACTCCACTCCATATTAGTGTGATCTACATAATTTTTCGGAACCGTTGGGGTTATAATAAGTGTTATGGTTTAGTAAATACATGGACCATCTAAACCTCGCCGACGGAAACCGTAATCGCTAACCATTAATCGTTACATGAAACCGTCAGGAAAGCGCTATCATATGACATTAAAAATTAAACGTTGGTGGTTATAAAGGCCCGCGAGTGCTATGGCCCGAGCCCGTGGTCCCATGTATAGGGGGCCGGCCCCTTTCCACCCCAACGAGACCTTTGTTAAAATTTAAATACGCGGAATGCACTATGGATGTTAAGAAACTGTGTGGTACATAGAGCCGATCGGGCCTATGGGCTAGCGGCCACCTCGACCCGGGTCGAAACCCGTCCACTCCAAATACTTCCATTGCAAATTTACATGGCTTTGGGGCCACGGGCGGCCCGGCAAGTGGCACATGGCACCCTTTAATTGGCCACAAAATTTGAGTAAAACCCAATATCCAACTAAGCCGCGGCGTCAAGATGTGATATGTTGCCGAAGGAATATTTTATGGAATATTGCCGAATATTCGTGGAATATTCTTTTTAAATATTTTTAATCAAAGTCAACCCCGTCAAACCGGACTTCAAGGAAATTGTGACCAAACTTGAATAATTTTCACATACAAGGTCGGATTTGAGTGCCGTTCATCATCAGATCAGATTGACGAGGCCTATCCAGCCATTCTAGTTTCAACCACTCCCGAGCAACAATTTTGAGCATTTTCTTCACTTAGTACATGATCACCCGATCACACCTCCCAAATGGGAAGCTTTTGGACCCACAAAAGCTCTCTCGATTACGTAAAAATGAAGATGAGGAAACTCATTCTCTCCAATCTTCCAACCCTGAACCACTAAAATCTTCCCGACTTCATCAAATTGAGCTTCTCATAAAAAGATAAATTGTTCCTTTGAATCCACCGAATCGACCGTTGTGAACATTGACCGAGTCATGATGAAAATTTCAAATTTGCGTAACATGAACTATAATTTGTAGAAAGCATATTGTTTCTACAATGGTAAAACTTCAAAGAAGACCGAAAATAAGATTCACCTTGCCAACTGCTCACATGGCGATTTTTTGCCGAATGAACCATGTACTTGTGCTCGAATCCCGACCAAGTTTTTCGCCATACCACCCGCCATTCCAAACCGAAATGACCCTTGCTAAACTTTGTGCCCTATTTGCTTGCATGTCTCTTTCCATCTCATGGACTCTGTGACCGTTTGCACCAACACTGCTCTCTCCGCACCGATTAACACCAAAGGTACCTTGTGCAACATATTGTCATCTTCTTCTAAAGACGAATCAAGTATCGACAGTCGATATCATCATCTATATCAGCAATATCATGAAAAGGAAAAATTTACAAATCTTGTCGTTTAAATCCATCACCAAAGTCAGATTTACCCTGCATTAACTAGCCTTTTCAATTGTCCCGCATGGACTAAAGAAGATTCTAGCTTTCTCATGTGCTCTCACAATATACTATTTTCCACTTCAACAAGTGATACTTATTCTCATGGCGATGGAAGATTTCCTTCGTCATATAAATATGGACTACCCAACACAACACCTTTAATATCAAGCGGTACTACATCCAAGCTCAACCCAATCAACATAATGAGCCGTTATGGCAAAGCACAAGATGCACTTCCTTGAGACTTGTGTTTGCATCCTTGCATATCCACCCAAGTGGATAAGGTTTTGATGTGGAATTGTTTCAAGTTTCATTTATTTTACCAAGTCTTCGAGATGATTAGCTTCTGAGACTCACTATAAAAAAGTGTGTCTATCTTTGTGTGGTTTGAGATTATCCTCACATAAAATAGCTCTATCCTCCTCTTTTCATTTTGAGTTTTCTTTGTGACAGCGGAATGTGTTGGGAACTGATTTGTTTTTTCTTATACAACCTCTTTCCCTTTATGTTCTTTAATACCATGGAAATACTTTTAGTCTCATCACCTCGATTCGGCACTTAAGTCTTGTTCAACAAAATAAGTATGTAGCTTTTTCCTTTTCTTTTGGTTTTGTCTTTCTTTTTATATTTCTCTCGTTCTGGGCCTCAGATGAAGCCTACCGTGGTCTTCATCGTGACTTGTTTTTGAACAAGCTTTTGGTAAAAGAATTTCCTTTTTCCTTTCTAGAGTTTGCAATCCTTTTTCTTCCTTTGCCTTTAAAATCACTACCCTCATCGCATCAGTGAAGAAGCTCTCTAGCCTCTAAATGCGTATTTGTACACAAACTTCGTCTAGACTTAGGATTGAAACATATGATACATGTATAAGGTAATTGATGCATAAACCACCTATATATTTCAGCAAAGTATCTTGATCTTTGTGTCTACTCCTATCAATGATCTTCTCCTAAACTCTTGAGTGTATTCTTGAACACTTCTGTCCTTTAAGTTGTCTAAAACTTTTCAATTCGTTATAGCCTTAATGAGCAAGAGATAAAATTGCTTCTTAATTGTGGAAATAAATTCAGCCCATGATAAAGTAAGCTTACCATGTTTTTGAATTTCATCCTTTGGGTCTTGGCTTCCCACCATACCAATGCCGCTCCATCCATTCGAGGCTAGTTGTATCTTGGGTGTCGTCATCATGAAGGTTTTGAATCCTTAAATAAACTTCCAATCGTCCGATCCAATTGTCTAGTTTTCCGCATTGACTTCACCGTTAAACATGGCACTAAATTTGACATCAAGCTTTAAAAAAATTATTTTTACCAAGGGTTTTCGACTTATGAGACTCATTTACCGAAGTCGAGGAAGACGATGTAGAGGAAGAGGATGAAGATGGGGATGGTGGATCACCATTTCCTCCATTTCCTTTCTTTGATTTCTCATCACCTTCTTTCCTCTCGAGGAACCCTCCTTCTTTTTTGGTTTTTATACCCTTCTCTAAACTTTAATACTTTTCGATATAGATCCTTACCATTTACCATATCCAAGAAAGTTTTCCTAATACCCGTTCTTCTTCCTTTGGATCCATCTCTTCAGAGCTTCTCCTTCTTGAAGACATGCTTGTAACTGCCTCTAAGGCTCTTGGAGGTGTTTTCGACCTTTCTGGTTGTGGATTGTTTGTGCACTAACCAAGTTTTCCTTCACCTCTCTTGAGTTTTAGCCTAGTAAGCACTAAAATCGCAAACAAATAACTTAATCTTTATACAAAACAAATGCTGAGTAAAAACTCTAGTCAAGGCTTCCTAATCCCGAGCTCTCGATACCAACCGATTCGAAAACGAAAGTATTTGTTGTTGTTCAAAGTATTCATTTCCATTAAATTAAGTGTGCAAAGTGTTTGAATATTCTTGCAAGTGAAACAAATTGTTTTTGATAATCCGTTTATGAACTTTGGTGTGGAGAGGTTATTTTAATTTATTGTTTAAAAATTTTAATCTAAATAACACAAGAAAATAACTTCACCATAAACACACAACAACATGATGAGGCAAGCTCACCCATCCCGTGGGCTACATCTTCCGGGTCCAAGGCTCCCAATGGGCATGTCCTCGATATATTATGATGCTCAACCAATTATGATCGTCCCACTTTGAGCATTTTCTTCACTTAGGACATGATCATCTGAATGCGGTCTCATCCAGAAATCAACATTTTACATAGCTACGTGTCCCTTATCCATAAGCCTCAAAGAGGTTCCGCATAATTTCTTCCCTTCTTCTAGGCCCCAATTTTTCCTTTCCTTTGTCCTTCCTCTCTTCTCCTGCCGCACTTTCAAATTCATTTTTGTTTGAGACTAGTCTCCTGGGCCACTCGAGCATTCACCGAGATCCACACCGAGATTCCCCGACGCAAAATGGCCCCAGGGTGAGAAATGCTAGAAAGACCTTAAGGAAACAAAATAACAATATTGAATTCAAACAAATAGCAAAGAATACCACTGATGAGTTAGTTGCCACCCCCACCATTCCCTTAATATTTTGACTGACCCAGTTCCCTCGACTCTAGAAATGTTTATGTTTGGAGCCACCAACATCCTTGAACTGCCTAAGAGTATTACACACTTCGCCATAACAAGCTCCAAACCGTGCCTCGCAAAACATGCCACGAATTCTTCCAACTATTGCTATATATCCCCTTTCAACATTGACTACAAACAAAACCAAACAATGAATGACACCGAGAAAATGATCAAGCATTCTCATGACCTCTCAGAATAAAACTCCCCCTATTTGGGGAGTTGAGTTAATCCTCCCAAATAGCAATATGAAAGTTGATGTATAGTCAAAACTTGCCCCCGACTCTACTAAAATTATCAACGAAGCCATCTAACCCCAAACTTCCCCGACTAGATACTAACATTATCAATAGGAACTCTAACCCCCAAATTGTCATTGTAAGACATGCATGCAATTTCATAAAAATTTCTCATGTGGAATTAAAAAAGAGACAGAAGGGCTTTGAAATTGTCCTACAATACTGTCACCGACAATCGAACTACGAAATTTTCTAACAAATCTTTGAAGTTTATATGCAAAACTATGAAGTAGAATTACAAAACTATGAAAATGACATTCAAATGGTTGTGAAACCGACATGCGTAGCCATGGAATTTGCATACAACAACAAGTTGATATATCATAGTTGTAGACTTGACATGCAATACTATTTAGGTAACGTGCAAAATTAAGAAAGAAATTAGGCCGACAAACCAAGCTCGGGTACGAGTTTCCCAAAAATTGAGCCGCCACCTTCACCTACATTTTCCATGCCCGGAATTTGGAATAAACAAAACCAAACAAATGAGAGATCGTGATGGACTCATGAAAGATAACCGGTGAAGGTGGGTTTCATACAAAATAAATCCCAAAAAGAATCAAAACTAGTAGGAGCTCTCAACCTCGCAAACCACGCAATTCCTCTCGTACTTAACATATTCCATGGCAAACATTGTTACTAAACTGTATGACGCATCCATTCCAAGTGCGTAACAAAGAATCAAAGCATACAAACCAAAGCTTTTCTGTCATCAGCAGAGACAATTATTAGGTTAATGATAGAGTAAAGAAATATGTTAGAAATGAGTATATATATATATATATATATATATATAGAGAGAGAGAGAGAGAGATATATATATATATATATATATATATATATATATATATATATATATATATATATATATATATATATATATAGTTGAGTTATCCGAATGATTTAGATTTTGAACAGGATACATCGAATTTTTAATATCCGTGATTTTGTTATTTATACCATGTTAATATTTTATGATATAAAATTCCACAATATATTTTTTTACAATTAAGATAATGAAAATTTTGAAAAAAAAACATGTATCTAATTATATTAAATAATATTACTGATATTTAATTTGAAGATTTTGACAAAAGTTCAACAAATAATATGCAACCACTAAAATTTGAAATGGACTAAACATCCTTAAGGAGAAAGAATGTGCACAAAAGTATTAAAAACACAGCATTATGAAAGACATTAAGCATTGTATTTAAAATGTTTGAAAGGAAAAATGATTCACTCATTTGAAGCATCACATCCCTACTCAATAATGATTAAAAATGAGTTTCCAAGAAGTTGTGCAACACACTTCATTTACTATATTTTTGGGGAAATAAAAACAATGCTAGGAATTGAAAAATAATTATCAACCTAGTGTTTGCCATGTTGATTGTAGGAATTAGAAAACAAATGAAAAGGGCAAGTGACACCTAAAAAAATAGGTTTGTACAATAAAGACAAAGAATTGTGTTGTTGTTTTGTTTATTTCCAAGAAAGGTCTTTAACATTGTCCCACACGGTTGTTTTGTCTATTTCAAAAAAAGGTATTTTAAGATGAACCAAAGATAAAATATATGAAAAGTTGATGGAAATCGGGCACCCTAATAGTTGGAGGACAATAATACACAAATTACATGAGTAGGTAAATGTTAAAATAAAAATTGTATAAAAATATTTTTAAAAAATCAATAATAACATTCAGTTGAAATGTGGTTGCTTCTTGTTCTTCATAATGTTTATATTTTATATAGATAAGTTAGAAAAATAATAAACAACAAAGATGCAGGAAAACTCAATATGGTTATTATAAAGACATTATTGTATGTAGATGATGTGACATGAACAACTAGGACATAATGCAACTTACAAGATCACCTAGAGGGCATACAGTCCTTTTGTATGGAGGTTGAGATAACTCTGGCTATGGGAAAAACTATGATAACAAATATTTTTGCTAAAAATAAGAACAAACAAACCATGAGTCAACTTTAGACGTGAACTACTAGAGATAAACCAAAGTTATAAATATTTGGTATCCAAATTTCAACCAAAAAAAAACTTATTGTGAGATGGTATGGATAAAGAAAACAATGCAAGGAGGGTGAAAATCATTTTTCTTGTTGCAGAGAAATTGATGAGAAACAAAGCTCTAGACTATAACATGTTTTGTGTCTTCTTCTAGACACTCCAATAATCCTTTATTCATGTGAAGTATGGATACCAAGTATATCCACAAATAGAGGAGCTAGGTTAGGTTTGAGCAATCGCAGGAAACACATAATAACAAGTCATTTAAGAGCGATCAAACCTCTTGAGGTGCAAAATTATTTTTTTGAGTGAAAACTCAGGAAAGGTTTGCCCCTAGAGAGACTTGATCCCTCTTGGAGCTTGAGGATCATCAAAAGTTGAGATGTATCTAGGTTTGTTTAATTATTAATTACTAAAATTAAAATTATTAAATTTATTGCTATTATTTCTTAACTTTTATTTTTATCTCATTTCATTGAGTCAAAATGTTTTAATTGATGATTTTATTTCTTATTTGTTATTTCTATATAATTTAACCTAGACAAAATGTTTAGATAACACAATACAATGGGATTACAAGATCTCTTCCCATACCGTGTTTGGGAGTGGGAGTGTCTCTACACAAAAATATAATACAATTAAAACATATTTATAAAATATTTTGATTGTGAATTGAGAGATGGTTTTTGGGCACGTGGTATCGATGAGTCGTGTGGTATTGACACATGGTATTGTAACAAAGCCTATTTACAAGCAATAATATCCATGGTAAAGTGGGGGTGAATATCCATGTTTAAAAATATTTGTGTATTGTAAGTATTTAGGTTTTATGTGCTTAATAATGAAATTTAAATATGTTTACAAAATTATTATTTTAATTTCTATATGGTAAACGGAAAAATATATATCTACATATTTTAATGTGATAGAAGGTTTGTGGGATATTCAAAAGTAATTTTGTAATCTTTTCTTTAGATTTAATTAAAAATATTATAAAATTAAACAATTTAAATAAAATATTTATAAAATATTTTGATTGTGAAATGAAAGATGATTTTTGGACATGTGGTATTGATGGAGCCACAATATTGGCCCATATATTGTAACGAAGCTTATTTACAAGTTAATAATATCTGTAAAGTGGGTGTGAATACATATAAAAATTGTTATATTATAAGTCTATTGTAAGTATTAAAGTTTTTGCGTGCTTATTAATTAAATTGAAATACTATTACAAAATCATTATTTTAATTTATAATGTAAATGGATCTTAATTTTACAGCTACTACTTTATATGTTATATATTTTATTAAGGATATGTATATTATAATTTTCTTTTATCTTAAGAGTTGTTGGTAATTTTATTAATATAAACAAAATTATAATATAACAAAATGACTTTTATTGTTTTTATTACTTTGAACATTTTACGAGAACTACAATATTCTATATTACTTTTAATCTCTTTATGATTATTTAATTGTGCCGACATGTTAATGTTTTACAAATATTTTACATCTTATAAATTTAACATATTGATTTTAAATGTAAAAATGTTTATATACTTTCTTACATTAAACTACATATCTCCCATGTATCTAGTTGTCATGTTTACATACTTTCTTACATTAGCCCTACATATCTCCCCATGTACTGCTTATAGAGGGCGTGTCAGCTCACAATATAATATGAGCTAAAAGGGATGAAGAATACATGGAATCAACAATGCAATTTTTCTTAAGAGTTGATGCCATAAAACGAAATATGCCCAACAAATTCTTCTTTTTAAATATAAAAGTCAACTAAAATAATGCTATGAGAAGGACAACTCCAATAGGCAAGGTGATGTTAAAAGCAAGCAATAAGACTAAGAACCAATTCCCATAGGTTGAGATGTCAAGAAAGAAAATGCACAATCTAAGGAGTCAAGGGAGGAAGCATTATATGAAGTATGTGGAAATGAGTTGCAGAAACAGAAGACTTTTTTCTTATATGTGCGTAACATAATTACACATCAATTAAAGGTAACATTCGTACAGAGCAGAGCAATGAAAAATGTGAGTATTTCAAGGCAATCTAGGAGAGATATAACAAAGGTTAGTTTAGGAAATGATGCAAAGAAGCACATGGTTCAAAGAGGTGATAAGGGGAGAACCAACACTTCGATTTGGGATGAAGGACTAAATCTAAGAGAAGAAACAAACCCATGATTTAGATCCCACCACTCTCCTACTGGGGCCTCTAATTATTATTCTTGCTTACTTTAATCTCTTGGAAAATATCACACAAGATATAAAATTTATCATTCCATATACTCACTTAATCTTGTGAATGATTTAATAGGATATACTTCTAGATCTATCAATTTATATAGGATGTAGTTTTCTCTAAAAATCATTACCTTTTTCTTTATTAAAAGACAACAAAGAAGTTCCCCGCTCTCGACGAGGACCAATAGTAGTGTCCCTCACAAGGTTGAAAAATATTGTCTATGAGAGCTTAATGTTGAACTTGTGATATAGCCTTCATGTGAGAATGTCATGTAATTTTTTTGAGACATGTCATGTAAAATTTATCTCAAGGGCCCCAGAATTTTTAGGATCCAATCTCCCCGGGAATGTGGGTTGATTAGTTCTCTTTATGGCGCTTATTCATGTTGAAAAGTATTGTGAATGTGAGGTATGATGTTAAACTTGTAGTGTGGTCTTCATATGAGCGTGTTATATTGTTATTTTGAGGTAGCTCGAGTGACACTCATCCCATTCCTTTAGAAGTTCAAGGACCAAACTCCTTGAGAATGTGCTATAAATTCTTTCCTTAGGGGCTTGATTCATATCAGAAAGTATTCTTTGTGGGGCTTGGTGCTAAAATTACATCACACCTTTAATGTGCGTTGAAAGTTGCCGTGATTTTTTTCATGTATACCACACACCATTCATCCCATCTCCTCAAATGTGGATTATCCTAAGAAATAACATTAACGTTTTTTTTTTTAGATTTTTTTAATTTGTAATATCATCGGGTGACATATTGCTTCCAATATAAGGGTTACTAAAGCATGATTTGGATCAAGAATCAATGGTATGGGAAGCACTTCAGATTATTACACAAGAACATATGATTCAATATATTAGGCACCTTCCTTAAAAATTTTGGAATCCAAACTCCTTAGAAATATGTTAGAAAATATTTTTTAAACCAACTCTATGTCGAAAAATCCTCTAAAGTTGAGGTTAAACTTCTAACATGGTCTTCATGTGAACATGTTTTACGTTTCTAGCATTCATGTGAAATTAGTTCCATTTTATTGGGAATTTTTGAGATCTAAAATTCTTATGATCAAGGCTAAGCTACAAATTAAATTTCGGGTGTGAAGACCCCATTATTTATAAGACAAGGGATCATTTCTCCACATAACAATTTAACTAATAAAATTTACTAAGATATACTCTAATCTTTCCTCTATATTTCAACCTATAACGTGCACATGATTTAAACTATTAAATCTCCAAACATTAACCAAATTTTATTTCAAATATGCTTTAAAAATGTCATGGCGTCTTAAAAGTGTTGGGATACAAATTTTGAACACGTGTTGAGAAAACTATTTTCCTAATACTTGGTTATGTTCATAAAACCTATAAATACATCTAAATATTATATAACTCCCCACATGAGCATACCATGAAAAATTGTTTAGAGGTATGCCAAACAAATTAGTTCCATCCCCCGAAATGTCGCGGTGCACATGCCAAGATGTTAAAAAAAAATCTCAATGGGTGGTCGCAAAACAATTTCTAATCACTATTGTAACTTATTACACTTCAAGGGAAATGACCTTTTAATTGTGCTCAACTTGATTCCTAAATCCAGCATTGACTCCCTATATATACAAATAGGGACGAATGCCTCCAAGGATAGACAAATATGGATTATCATACGCAAATGAAATAAGTATAAACATACATTGACATTGTAATTCGTTTTGAACCCAACAACAGACGTTGTAGCAAAGAAAATGAATGCATATGCAAAAATCAGGTCATAGTTAATTAATAGTGTGCCACAATAGGTGATGACGGAAGAAGAATATGGGAATTCTGAATGGTCGTATTTTACCTTCATTCTAGGGTGGCATGAGCTAAGATTAACACTTTTATGTAATTTCAGGATTTGAATCGACAAGGTTTTTTTAATTATATACTTGATTTTGGTGGTAGAAATCTGTGATTTCGAGTTGAAGAAATAAGTTAATCTATTTACCAAAAAGGCGAAGCAAATGTGGATAGGCGTATATTATTGCTTAAAACCTTACGTGAGAAAGCCAGATAAAGCATCAACAACATGTAGTTGATTTATTTTTATTTTAAATTTATATATATTTTTCTTGCAAATTTATTATTGTGATTGTTAGTAGTGGGTTTTCGTTTTAGAATTATTTTTCTCAACCTTGTTTCATATATTCTATTTATAAAATTCAAGTTAAATGCATACATATGGCCAATGGGTTAGGTTTTGAATTTTGAAATGGGTTAGGGAAAGTTTTACAATTTTTATGATATCTAATATGTCACCCAAGGGTTGGAGGTTGATCTCTTTCCAATGCCTATGATTAAATTCATTTTTATTTTTTTCATAAACAATTTGCACAATTGATATTGTTTATGATTGATTTGAGAGAACAGAGGTGCATTCTACAACCCTCTATGCAAGAGATTTGCAAGGTTTGTGTGCCTCAATATGATTGAGATGTAATATCTATGCTTACAAATCAAAATACAAAAATAAATCCATAACCTTAAAGAAAAAATGTAACAATATAAAAATAACTCCACAATCTAAAAGAAAAATTCAAGAATAATATACGAAGTGCATAGAGAGATTTCTCATCTCAAAATATTTTTATCCGCTTTGGTATTTAATAGATCTAACGTAATATTAATAAGGTATTAAATTTTCTATTGGAATCATCATCATTCAACTTGATCATGTTTCCATGCATTTTGTCACAAGAATTGGAATGCTCTATTTCATTCCAAAGCTTCTTCAATTTTTTTTCCAACATCATCCATACTTACTTTTAGATTGGAATTCTTGTATATTAACTTCTCATTCTCTTATCTCTTCACACATTCGATATATCTAAGAGGACATGTGCCCCAACAAAGGCAACCTAGCCATAAGATACAACTGACAAACTGACTAAGAGGAGCTAGCTCGCTAGGATTTGAACCTTCGTCATATTCATCGTAATTTCTCAAAGTTGCTACTAGACCTCATCTCAAAACACACAACACACACATAGATATGTATGTATGTATGTATGAATGAATGATGTGCTAGCTTCAAAGATATAAAGGGAGATAATGGTTTTTACATGTAAGCACTTCCCGTAGAGATAAACTATGTTGTAATGTTTTCATGGTGGTTTCAGATATTCTTCTTGTTTCGCAAGGGAGGATTTTCCCATATCTGCAACACTTGTTGCCTAAGGCAACATTACAACACTGATGTGTTTTTCATGTGTGAATCCTAATCTGGATCAGTTATTCCCCTTTAGAAAATAAGGGTCCTCAATTTTCTTTAATACTGTAAGAACGAACTGGATGTGTGCCAAGATATCGGAAAATAAAGAAAACAAGGTCGGTATAGGTTGTAATAAGGATCAAATATTTGTTATAAAAGCCTATAAATTGATGTCAAAACCTGTGAAAATATTAATAAAACAGAAGCCACATTTTTTATCTGGAAGTGTAGAAAATCCATGAAATTCTCATAGGCTAATATGAACAATCTTAAAACAATTTTATTTTCATATAATCACATAATTTCTCTACTAGAAGCAGTGGAATAGGAACAGAAATATAAGCACAATTCACACAATATAACAACAACAATTTTCTATGGAATCCAACTGGGAAAGGCCTCGCTTTCTTAAGAATTTTATTGAAGAATAATAAGCTACAAATCTCTTATAACCAGCTTTTCTCAATATGAAAAATACAATATTTGTCCTACCTTAAACCAAACTTGAACACCTGCTAGAATGTCGATCCGCTTCTCAAAAACTTTGCAAGCCTATTTACAAGTTAATAATATCTATGGTAAAGTGGCTGTGAATATCCATTGTTAAAAAATTGTTATATTATAAGTTTATTGTAAGTATTCAAGTTTTTATGTGCTTATTAATTAAATTGAAATACTATTACAAATTTATTATTTTAATTTATAACTTAAAATGGATCTTAATTTATAGCTACTACTTATATGTTATATATTTTAATATAATATGTATATTATAACTTTCTTTATCTTAAGATTTAGTCGCAATTTTATTAATATAAACAAAACTATAATATAAAAAATTGAATTTTATTATTTTTATTAGTTTTAACATTTTACGGGAAGTACAACATTCTATATTACTTTTAATATTTTATGATTATTTAATTGCGTCGACATGTGAACGTTTACAAATTTTTTACATCTCATAAATTTAACATATTGAGTCGACATGTAAAAATGTTTACATACTTCCTTACACTACACGTACACATCTCCCATATATTGGGTTGTAGAGCACCACTTAGCTCAAATAGGAAATATGAGCTAAAAGGGATGAAGAAAACATGGAATCAACAATAAAAAAAATTCTAAGAGTGAGACACATAAAAAGAAAGGTGCCCAACAACTTTTTTTTAATAGAAAAGTCATCTAAAATAATTCTACATGAAGGAAAAATGGAGAAAACAACAATATCACATAGACAAATCCAATAGGCAATGTGATGTTAAAAGCAAGCAATAGAAGAACTAAGAACCAATTCACATGGATTGAGATGTCAACCAAGAAAATGTGACCAATATAAGGAGTCAAGGGAGGAAACATTATATGAAGTATGTGGAAAAGAGTTGGTAGAAAATGTACAACTTTTTCTTATATGTTGCATAACATACTTACACATCAAGTAAAGGTAACATCTCTATATCGAGCAATGAGAATGAGACTTTCAAGGCAATCTAGGGAGAGATAAAGCAAGGTTAGTTGAGGAAATGATGCAAAGAAGAAGAAAATGGTTTAAAGTGGTGACAGTGGGACAACCAAGACTTGATTTCGGATGAAGGGGGCCAAATTTGGCAGAATAAACTAAATCCATGATTTGGGTCCTACCATTATCCTACTAGCTCTAATTATTATACTTTCTTACTTTAATCTCTTGTAAAATATCACACAAGATATAAAATCTATTGTCCCATATACTCATTTAAGCTTGTGAATGATTTAATAAGATATATCGATCTATTTATCAATTTATATAGGTTGTAGTTTTCTAAAAAACATTACCTTTTTCTTTATTGAAAGACAACAAAGAAGTTCCCTGCATCCTTGATGAGGACCCATAGCATTTGTCCCCCGCAAGGTTTAAACTTTCCTTTCTATGGAGTCTAATGTTGAACCTATAATATGGCCTTCATGTGAGCATGCCATGCAATTGTTTTCAGACATGTCAGGTGAAATTTATCCCATGCCCTTAGAAGTTTTAGGATCCAATCTCCTGGAATGTGGGTTGAGAAGTCTTCTTTACGGGGCTTAGTTCATGTTGAAGAGTATTTAATGAGAGATATGATGATAAACTTGTAGAGTGGTATTCATATGAGCATGTTATATTGTTGTTTTGAGGTATGTTGAGTGAAATTCATCCCATTCCCTTAGAATTTCAACGACCAAACTCCTTAAGCATGTGTTGTAAATGCTTTCCTTAGGGGCTTGATTCATGTTGGAAATTATTATGTGTGGGGCTTGGTGCTAAACTTACATCACACCTTTCATGTAAGCATGCCACATGGTTTTCTCAAGGTATACCACACAACATTCATCCCATCTCCTCAAATGTGGATTATCCTAAGAAACAACAATGATGTTTTTTTTTTCATATTTTTTAATTTGTATTATCATTGGGTGACATATTGCGTCAAATATAAGGTCTACTAAAAGCATGATTTGAGATCAATATTCAATGGTATGTGAACCACTTCAAATGATTACACAAGAACATATGATCCAATGATATCATGCAACTGCCTTAAAAGTTTTGGAATCCAAACTCCTTAAAAATATGTTGGAAAAATATTTTATTTAAACCAACTTTATGTCGAAAAATCCTCTAAATTTGATGTTAAACTTCTAACATGGTCTTCATGTGAACATGTTTTACATTTGGAAGTATGCCATGTGAAATTAGTTCAATTTTTTCAGAAGTTTTGATATCTGAACTTCTTAAGATCAATACTAAGCTACACATTAAATTGGTGTATAAGACCGCATTATTTATAAGACGGGGGACCACCTCCACATAACAATTTAACTAATAAAATTTACTAAGATATAAATACTCTAACCTTCATCTAGATTTCAACCTATAACGTGCACATGCTTTTAAATATTAAATCTCAAAACATTAACCAAATTATTATTTCACAATATTCTTTAAAAATGTTCCTTTTGTCTTAAAAGTTTCGGATACAAATTATTTAACACGTGTTGAAAACCATGTTGCCTAATCCTTGGTTATGTTTATAAAAGATGTAAATGCAACTAAATATTATATTACCTTCCCATGAGCATACCATTCAAATTGTTTAGAGATATGCCAAAAATTTCAGTTCCATCCCCTCGAAATGCCACAATGCTAATGAAAATATGTTAAAAAAATCTCAATAGGTGGTTGCAAATAGTTTCTAACTTCACTGTCGTAATTTCTTCCACTCACGGGAATGACCTTTTAATAGTGCTCAACTTGACTCCTAAATCCATAAGACTAACTCCAAGGATAGAAAAATAGGGATGACTGCCTCCAAGGATAGACAAATAGGGCTTAATGCAACGCAAACCAAATCAACATAAAGAGACATTGACATTGTAATTCATTTCAAATCCAACAAGAGAAATTGTAGCAAACCATATGAATGCATATGCATAAATTTTATCATAGTTGCAATTGAGAGTGTGCCACGATAGGTCACAACGGTGAAGAAGAATATGGGAATTTGAATGGTAAATTTGTATCTTCATCTCTAGGGTGGTGTGAGCTGAGATTAACATTTTTATGCAATTTCAGGGTTTGAATTAGACAAGGGTTTTTTAATTATATTTTTTATTTTGGTGCTATAAAAAGGTCCTTGGGGCTGAATAAATGGGTAGTTTGTTTACCAAAAAATTGAAGGTTACAGATGTGGACAGGGTGATATTATCACTTAAAACCCAACGAAGAAAGCTTGCACAGTACCAACAACAGGTAGTTGATTTAGTTTTTATTTTCAGAAATATATATATTTATTTTTTTCTCTACAATTTTATTATTGTGATTGTGAGTAGTGGGTTTCTCTTGTGTATTAGAGTTCATTTTTCTCCGTGTTGTTTGATATTCTATTTAGAACATTCAAGTAAAATGCATACATATGATGAATGGGTTAGGTTTTGAATTTTGTGAAATGGGTTAGGGCATGTTTTAAATTTATATAATACCTAATATGTTACCCAAGGGCTGAAGTGTTGATATCTTTCCAATGCCAACGTTTTCAAATTCATTTTTCTTTCTTTCATAAACACTTTTCACAACTGATATTGTTTATGATTGCTTTGAGAGAAATAAGGTGCATTCTACAACCCTGTATGTGGGAGATTTGCAAGGTATATGTGTGCCTCAATATGATTGAGATGTAAAATATATGCTTACAAATCAAAATTCAAAAAATAAATCCATAATCTAAAAGAAAAAATGTAACAATATAAAAAAGAACTCCATAATGTAAAGAAAAAAGCAGGAAAAGAATATGAAGCTTTTATGCATAGAGATATTTGCATCTCAACATCTTTTTATTCGCTTCGGTATTTAACAGATCTAATGTTAATATGAATAAGGTATTAACTTTTCTATTGGAATCATCATCACTGGACTTGATCATGTTTTCATGCCTTCCGTCACAGTCATTGGAATGCTATATTTTATTCCAAACCATATTTACTTTTAGATTGGAATTCTTGTATTTTAAATTCATTTTCTTATCTCTTCACACATTCTGTTATGCAACCAACTCACAAAATAGACGAAAATATAGATGAGCAACTTAAAAATTAGCCTCTTCGAGGGGGAAACCTCCTTTACATTACACAAATGAACAATTCTTGAATGATTCAAATGAAAAAACCTCCTTTCTATATATAGGAGTCTAAGGGGTCATAATATAATCAGATCTGACACAACAATAATAATGTAAGGTCACAACAATAACAAGAGTGGGCTTCTATGTGGCACAATAATAACAATATGGGGACTACATGGGCACAACGATAACAATAAGGGGGCTACACTAAAAATAACAATAAGGGATACACTAGTATTATAGGGACCTAACATGCCCCTCTCCTTCAAAAGAGTGTTGTCCTCAATGCTTAAGTAGTTCTTGATGCTTTTGTATAAAATTCTCATCCTCCCATGTTGAACCTTCAGCGGGTAAGTTCTTTCACTTGATGAGATACTCTGAAATTGATCGATTTAGTAGCTGTCGATTTCTTGTTTCTATGACTACTTCAGGTTCCAATATGATTTTTCCTTCCTTGTCAAGCTTTGGAAATATTGTTTGAACTGGAAACTTGTCACCTATAACTTTATTTAAGCATGAAACGGAAAATTGGGTGCACTTAGGAAGAAGCAGGAAGCTCCAATTTGTATGCCATATTATCAATATTTTGCAACACCTTGTAAGGACCATAATACTTTGGTGATAATTTATTATCATTCTTAGCTTGCTTGAGGGACATTTGTTTGTATGGTTGTAGCAGTAAAAATACCCAGTCATCTACATCAAAACTTCTTTTGTTGTGATGCTAATCTTCTTGTTGTTTCATTCGATTTTGTGCCAAAGTTAGGTTATCCTTTACAAGTTGGGGAACTTGTTGTTGATGTTGGATGTGATCTTCCAATACTTGACCTTAGAATTTTCTCTTAAAGATGATGTGATGGAAGGTGGATGATATCCATAAAGTACCATAAATGGGGTCATTTTTGCTACAATATGGAAGGAGGTTATATACCACCATTTATCCAACGGTAACCACTTGAACCATTGTGTTTGTTTATCAAATACAAATAAACGAATATATCCTTCAAAACATCTATTCACTATCTCAATTTTCCCATCAAATTCAGGATGATACGATGACATATAAACTAATTGAGTACCAAAACAAGAAAATAATTTCATCCAAAAAACTACAATAAAAGTGAGATCTCTGTCGCTTAGAATAATATTTGGCTTTCTTATACATATTAATTAGCATTTAAAACATTTTATATAAGCTTTAAACAATTTATTAAACTTTTGAAAGTTATTTCAAATTGATTTTTGAATGTATTAAAAAACTTATAAAACTTTTTAAAGCCTTTTAAAATCATTTTAAAAGTGTTTCAAAAGGTTTTTAAAGAATTTCTAATACACTTTAAAAGTTTTCATAAATGTTTTAAAACCCTTTTAAAATAATTTTAAAATGTTTTAAAAGCATTTTGAAATGTTTTAAAAGCATTTTGAAACGTTTTAAAAGCATTTTAAAATGTGTTAAAAGTGTTTTAAATATTTTAAAAGCATTTTAAACTTTTTAAAAAACACTTTAAATCATTTTAAAAGTGTTTTAAAATATTTTGAAGCATTTAAAAAGTGTTTTAAATTTTTTAAAATGTTTTAAAACATTATAAAGCATTTTTAAAATGTTTAAAAATATTTTAAATCGTTTTAAAAACACTTTAAAACATTTTAGAAGTGTTTTAAAATGTCTTCAAAGCATTTTAAAAGTATTTAAAATCATTTTTTTAACATTTTTTAAAATGTTTTTTTAAGTGTTTATTAAAAGTATTTACTAAAAATGTTTAAGCACTTTAAATGTTTTATTTAAACATATTAAAAAGCATTTACAATATTTTATAAAAAGTTTTAAACCATTTACAAAATATTTATAAAAGTTATTAAATGATCATAATGTTAACATTATAATCTTAGCGTTTATTAACAACATTAAATTTATACATAAACGTTTTTAAAACTTAAATAAATGGTTTAAAGATTATAAATAAATGTTATTGTTAAATGCTTATTAGTAAATAAATGTTTTAGCATTTTTAAAATACTCTTAAAGCGCTTTAAATCATTTTGTAGTGTTATTAAAACATTTTAAAAGAATCTGTTTAAATGTTTTTAAAACACTTAAAAACACTTTTAAAACTCCTTAAAATGTGATAAAATACTTAAAAAAAAAAAACACTTTAAAAACTTTTTAAAACACTTTAAAAATGTTTTAAAGTTTGTTTAAAATGTTTTAAAGAACTTTTAAAATGTTTTAAAGTTCTTTTAAAAATTTTAAAACTCGTTTAAAATGCTTTAAAATATTTTGAAACAAATTTAAAATGCTTTAAGACATTTTAAAATGATTTTAAAATGTATTAAAGCACTTTTAAAATGTTATAATGCACTTTTAAAACATTTTAAAGTACTTTAAAAGTAATTTTGAAACGTTATAAAAATCTTTCAAAACCTTTAAATTCATTAAAATGTTTTAAAAGAATATAAAAAGTGTTTTGAAAGGTTTTTAAGGTATTTTTAAAACACTTTAAAAGCGTTCTTAAAACATCCAGTAAATAGTTTAAGGCTTTAGTAAACATTTTATCAACTAGGAATTTGGCTTCTGTGATCCATAGAATGTGTGTAAAAAAAATTTCGGTGAAAATCATATAAAAGAAATTTTTGTCGACGCGTTTCGAACCAACCAGTGTGGTTCATCATCAGGATAAGATGATGAACCACACTGGCTGGTTCGAAACGCGTCGACAAAAAATTCTTTTATGTGATTTTCACCAAAAAAAAAAAATTACACACATTTTATAAACTCTTTAAAGCTTTTATAAAACATTTTAAACACTTATTAATATGTTTAAATGAAAATTTTAAAGCCTTTAAATGTATTTAAACACTTTTATAAATGCTTTTATTTATTAAATGTTAATTATTTATTAAAACATTTTAAACATTTAATGTCTATAAATGCTTTATTAATGTTCTCAAAACTTTTATAAAAGAAATTATCTTTAGTGCGACTTTAGTAAACATTTTATGAACTCTTTAAAACTTTTATAAAATATTTTAAACACTTATTAATATATTTAAATTAAAACTTTAAAGCCTTTAAATGTATTTAAACACTTTTATAAATTCTTTTATTTATTAAATGCTAATTATTTATTAAAAAATTTTAAAAATTTAATGTCTATAAATGTTTTATTAATGTTCTCAAAACTTTTATAAAATGAGTTGTCTTTAGTGCGACTTTTTGGAGTTTCAGGTGTCAGAATCCAATGAAAAAATTTGAGGTAAAATCTTGATTTCTGTTATTTAAATTGGTTTTTTGACTATATATATGGATTCAGCACCCTAAAAACCCCTAGGGCACTTGGATTGTGCAAGGTTACCCATCAAATTTCTATTTTCAATAAATTCCTATCGGAATTTAGAGAAATTAAACCGGAAAAAACTACAGTAAAAGCCTTCAAAAATTCACACTATAGACTACTCGTTTATAAAATGTGTTAAACATTTAATGTGTTAATAAAAATGTTTTTAATAAAAAATTTCAAAAGTTGTTAAATTTAGATATTAAAAATTTTACTAACATATTAAAGAGTTTAAAAGATTTAACTGCTTTAAAACAATTTGAAATACCTTAAACCATTTTGAAAACACTTTTAAAATGATTTAAAAGCATTTTAAAAACATTTTTAAATATTTTTATAAAGTTTTTATTCAAAAAATTTACTAAGACTTTATGATATTGTTTACTAAAATATTAAAGAGTTTAAAGAAATTTAAATGCTTTAAAATGCTTTAAAACATTTTGAAATACCTTAAAACGTTTTTGAAAGCGCTTTTAAATTATTTTTAAAACAATTTAAAATGTTTTTAATAAAGTGTTTATTAAAATCATTTACTAAAAATGTTTAAACATTATAAATGTTTTATTTAAACATATTAAAAAAAAATTAACACATTTTATATAAGCTTTAAACCATTTATAAAACATTTTAAACTACTTTTAAAATGTATTAAAAAACTTTTAAAACTTTTTAAAGTGCTTTTAAAACCTTTTAAAATGTTTTGAAAACCTTTTAAAAGGCTTTTAAATCATTTTAAAAGCATTTACTTTAAAAATATTTTTAAAGCATTTTATAAGTGTTTTAAAAGTTTTTAAAGTATCTCAAAAGTGTTTTAAAACGTTTAAATCATTTTAAAAGTGTTTTAAAATATTTTAAACCCTTTTAAAATTGCTTTGTGTTTATTAAAATCATTTGTTGAAAGCATTTATATGCTTTAAATGTTTTATTTAAACAAATTAAGAATCATTTTAAAACTTAAATAAACGTTTTAATTCTTATAAATAAATGTTTATGTTAAATGCTTATGAGTATATAGAGTACTCATAAATGCTTTAGCATTTAAAAATACTTTTAAAATGCTTTAAGAATTTTAAAGCATTTTAAAATAACTTATTTAATTGGTTTTAAAACACTTAAAACTACTTTTAAAACACTTAAAAAATGTTGTTAAAACTCTTTAAATTTTTATAAAATTATTTAAAAAAAAATTTAAAAACTTTTTAAAACACTTTAAAAATGTTTTAAAACACTTTTAAAATGTTTAAAGGCACTTTCAAAACATTTTAAAGCTATTTTAAAACATTTTAAAACACTTAAAATTCTTTTAAAAAAAAATTAAAATAAGTTAAACATTTTAAAATGATTTTAAAATGCTTTAAAGCACTTTTAAAATGTTTTAATGCACTTTTAAAACATTTTAAAGTGATTTTTAAATGATATTAAAATGTTTTTTAAAAAGTTTTTAAGACTTTTTGAATTGCTTTTAGAACTTTCTAAAATGATTTAAAAGTGTTTTGAAAGGTTTTTGAAGTGTTTTTGAAGCATTTTTAAAACACTTCAAAATTATTCTTAAAAAAATTTAAAATCATTTTAAAATAATTTTAAATCTTTAAAAGCGTTTAGGCGGTTTAAAAGTTTATTTAAACATATTAAAAATCATTTAAAATATTTTATAAAAAATTTATACTATTTACAAAACATTTATAAAAGTTATTAAACATTTTTAGGGTTAACTTTATAATCTTAACGTTTTTTAGCAGTGTTAAGCATATACATAAATATTTTTAAAACTTAAATAAACACTTTAAAAATTATAAATAAATGTTAATGTCAAGCACTTATTAATAAATAAATGTTTTAGCACTTTAAAAATTCTTTTAAAGTGCTTTAATGCATTTTAAAGTGTTATTAAATTGTTTTAAAAGAATTTATTTAAATGTTTTTAAAATGCTTTTAAATCTTCTTAAACGGTTATAAAATACTTTTAAATGATCACTTAAAAAAAATCAAAACACTTCAAATTGTTTTAATACATTTTTAAAATGTTTTAAAGCACTTTGAAAATGTTTTAAAGTTATTTAAAAATGCTTAAAACACTTTTAAAATTCTTTAAGATACTTTAAAACAAAATTAAAATGCTTTAAATCATTTTAAAATAATTTTAAAACCTTTTAAAGAACTTTTAAAATGTTTTAATGCACTTTTAAGACATTTTAAAATTCTTTTAAAAACATTTTAAAATGTTTTAAAATGCTTTTAAAACCTTTTAAAATGTTTTTAAAAATATTTGTAAAGTGTTATGAATGGTTTTTAAAACATTTTTAAACCCTTTAAAAGCGTTCTTAAAATATCTAGTAAACACTTGAAGGCTTTAGTAAAAGTTTTATTAACTATTTAATACTTTTATGAAACATTTTAAATGCTTATTAATACATTTAAATGAATATTTAAAACCTTTAAACATATTTAATGACTTTTATAAATGATTTTGTTTATTAATTTTTTATTTTGTTATTAAAATATTTTAAAACATTAATCTTTATAAATGTTTTAATAAACATTTTTATGTTTTAATAAACATTTTTATGTTTTAATAAACATTTTCACATTTCAATAAACATTTTTATGTTTTAATAAACAAATTTTTAATTTTATAAAATGGATTAAAGATTTAATATCTTAATTAAAAAAAATTTAATAAATGTTTTAATTAATCTATTCAAGCGTTACCAAAAGATATACCAACTTTCAGGCAGAGCATGCCCGGCAAGCAGGTTTGCCTGCGATTGGTATCCATGTTTAACGCATTTCTTTAGGCAGGAGCTCAAGACAAAGGAAATGGGCTCGTATCGTGGGATAAACTACTTCAACTAAAGACAAGCCAGTGGAAAGTGGCTAAGCCTTAGAGATCCTTTCATTTTGAATAATGTACTTGGAGCTAAGCTATGGTGGCGATGGCTAGCGGGGAGGGCCTGGACGATGGAAGAACATCCGGCAAACAAAATATGTTATGCCACGCATAGCCTCGGGCAAAGATTGGAAGATAGACATAGTCCCAAAAAGGCTCTTTAATTTGGAATTTGGCTACTACAAATAGGCATTTAATCGACCGCATGCCTTTTGGGAGATAAGAGAAGGAAGTATAGCCCTTTTCTGGGAGGATTCATGCAACAGAGAGAAAACTGTTTCATCGCTTAGATTTGGGGGAAATCTTCTTATACACAAACACACCAACTCATCGTTTAGTACAAAGATACTGTGTCCAAATAATAATGATGTCCGGGAGGAAGTGGAAAGATAAAAGTGATGGGAGGCAGCCCCACCTACACAACAATGGACAATTTCACCAAAGAACTCAGAAACAAGGAAACTCGCACGAGTCATAGGCCGTATATATTGAGATGGGGATACACAACAAAGGACAAGCTTACAATTAAAGAGGGATACTACATCCACTCCCAACAACTTCACTAAATTGTCTACCTACGTGGGAAAAGATTTAAAATGAAACACTGCCAGCACATTTCCTGCGTGGGCTCTGCCAACGGGGAGGATCCTCACTTGGGAGAACCTTCAAACAAAAGGGGTATGATAGACTGTTTATTTGTACATTTCCGCCATGCGTATAATGAAACTACTAAACATCTACTCAATACTTGTCCGTTGGTACAAACTGACCGGGAGAGACTCGAGCTTTGCTTCGCCAAACGAAAAATACGTTATGATTGTTGACACGACTAACAACCGGGAGGAAAGACTATCACCGTCAAGTCATTACTGTAGCATGGAAACTTTCATTAGCTTCCTCCTTTGGAACATCCGGAAAGAAAGGAACCAAACTGTGATCTTCCAAGATACCCCAACCTCTCGCGTCCACATCCGGCATCGTACTATCGGGGTAAACATCCGTGAAACAACTTGTAGAAAGCCGTCGATGAGGATTGGCAAGCGTGGGAATAGAAGCCCGTATTTTACAACAACTCAATTTAAACCTCAAGCGTTTTATAAAGGATTATGGAAATATAAACCCCCGAACATACTATTGAGGAACACCGTCACCTCCACAACCGGTTTTATTAAACTCAATTATGATGGAGCATCTAAAGGTAACCCAAAGTCAAGCCGGAGCAAAAGGGATCTTCCAATTCCCAAGGAATGAAGCCTGATTTATGCAAACTTGATTTTAGCTATGCCACAAACAATGAAGCAGCCATGGCGGTAAAGCAGGCATCCTTATAGCGTCGTAGAAAACTATCGCAAATATTGTCGAAGGAGATTCAACATGGTAACTCGGAGTTATTCGTAAGCTACAACAAGGCACCCCTTGGGAGAAAATCACCCAAAGCCGGAGTGACAAGTCAGCTCTTATTGAAGAGGTAAGTCAATTGCCGAGGCAAAATAGTATCTAATCCCTGTACCTACATCAAAAGAAAGGCAATGTCGCAGCCAGATTTCTCAAGCACCGGGGGATGTCAAAAATATAGAGCGTTCCATCGATGCTCACTGAATCCAAGCAATCCGGGATGTGGAGCTACACTCACTACAACTCATTGTCAACAAAGACTCCAAACCCCCGGACAGTGAACAACCTGCGCGGTGACAGCTTCTCGTGGCAAAAAGGGACGCACGCCACCCTCCCGATAGTTAAGGAACCATGATGATCCACCGCCAAGCTCCATCAATAGTTAAGGTGATCACTTGTGCGGGTTTAATGATGCAGTAGATCCCGTCATAATAGTCCGTCAACGCCGGGATCGGAAGGTTTGATTAAGGTATGTTTTCGCCTCCTCAAACGCCATGCAAAGCTGGCCGCATGCAAGAGCTTGGAAGGCGATTAGAGGCGCGATCACCCGTCAATTTCGCAACCGCAGCTTATATTAACCTCCATCCTCATTTCCATGGAGCTTATAATTCATAGTAAAATCTCGGCCGGTTATCAACCGTTGGATTGTTCGGATTCCGTAGGTGTTAACGGTTCTTACTCCTCCAAAACCCTGCGTCCCTCGCTTTTCGACCCTCCCTCATTTTTCTATTTCGTTTCAAAAGATATGCTATCTAATCTCTGGGCCATAGATTCTTAAAATCTCTCTTTCAAGCGTTATATGAGCTATAGTCCACTTTCCGTGTCTTTGGGGCCTCCTCGTTTGGGTTTCAGCATCCACATTAGCCGGGTGAAGCGTCTGCTGTCCAGGGTTTGTTTTACTCCCCCGTCTTCTGGACTCTCCTCTGCTCATTTCTTTCCTTTTAAATCGTACATGCAAACGACATTACTTCGTGGTTGTTGGGCCTTCAAACTTCTCTAAGCTCTTTCAACTCAAAAAGGGTCTACTACATCCGGGTTTTTATTTGGTTTTCATGTTGCAGTCCGCGCTCAGATTCTCCTTCTTTCCAAATTCCTTCGTCCATGCGCCGATTCATGTTTTCATGCAACCCCTACGCCCGCACTCGGTTTAACCCCTAGCCGCCCGCACCTTGCCTACTCTCTCTCTCATCATCCTTGCTGTCTCGCACTCCATTGTCCGGGGTTTGTATATTTCTCTATCGTTCATGCTCGTATGCAACGCGATGGCGGATTTGCTTTTACGAATTTGTTGTACTCGCACTTTAAAACTCGGAATTAATGAAAACAGAGGGGCCAACCGTACTCTAGTTATTACTTCCGTTATTATTCGTATGTATGTTCTCCCGAATAGGGACCATGCGGCATCCAATGGGAAACATGGTCTCGCGCCTCGTAAACAAGAAAGGGGAAGCAAAGTAGCAGTGAACCGTGAGCCAAAGAAACGAGGAAGGAAACAAATCAAGCATTTGGAAAATCTCGTAGTAAACTACATTCTCGGGCAGCCTTCCAACCCGAATGAAAATTGGGAGCCGGGAAAGAGACCTACAAACACATGGAAGACACCGAGGTCAATTTCACATTCAGATCCACCACCCTGCAATACCCGAGGCCGCCCGCTTATTCAACCAAACCATTCATACATAATCGTTGCTGAAATGCCTTCTTGCTAAAGCAATCCAAAGTGCACATTCTCCGTAGCTGCAGTGCAACCAAAGACTTAATCCTTCCTTAAAGATTTGTTGGAGAAGATTGAAAGCCACTCACAAGAGCATCAAAATTAATCAACACTGGTGACCGATCGCATCTCGTAGAATGGACGATATAGGATGGAACGTATGAGAAGCCGCTCCATCGTATGCACAGGACATGCCCGGATCGCATGCCGTGGATCCACTCTAATTTCATCTTCCCGATGGATAGTTTTCATAGTTTTCATAGGATCTTGTCTTTTTGGAAGTATGGCAACTTATGTTATGTTATGCAGGCTCGAACTTATTTTATGTTATCTCGCTTGAACATGGTGACGTAGTAGGTCAGTAGTGAATGTGTCAGACAGGATAAAGAGACACTTAATTTTGGCAAGCGTACAGCACTTAGACGGCCACCGCACTGCTTCCACGGTGTTGAGGCCAAGTATAAATATTTTAATGTAGCCTGTCCTGCATTTATAAATAGAAAATAGAAAGGCACTACCTAACTTACAAAAAAAAAAGATTTTATAAAAGTGTTTTTTAAAGAGTTAATTTACATATTAAATTGCATTTATTAAAAGTGGTCCTTTACATATTAGAACATTAATAACATATTAAGGAGTTTAAACAAATTTAAATGCTTTGAAATGTTTTGAAATACCTGAACACATTTTGAAAACACTTTTAAAATGATTTAAAAACATTTGCTAAAAATGTTTAAGCATTTTAAATGTTTTATTTAAACATATTAATAAGCATTTAAAACATTTTATATAAGATTTATACTATTTATAAAACATTTTAAAGTTTTTTTAAAAGTATTTATTAAAAGCATTTACTAAAAAAGTTGAATGTTTTAAATGTTTTATTTAAACATATTAATAAACAATTAAAACATTTTATATAAACTTTGATCCATTTAGAAAACATTTTAAACTGCTTTTAAAATGTATCAAAAAACTTTTAAATCTTTTTAAAATGAATTTAAAACACTTTTAAATCATTTTAAAAGGTTTTAAAAAAAAATCATACATTTTAAAAGCGTTTTAAAAATATTTTAAAACCATTTTCAAAAATTTTTTAAACATTTTAAATTTTTTTAAAAGTGATTTAAAATTTTTCAAAAGTATTTTGAAAAAACATTTACTAAAAACGTTTAAACATTTTAAATGTTTTATTTAAACATATTAATAGGCTTCTAAACATTTTATATAATCTTTAAACCATCTATTAAACGTTTGAAAGTTATTTTAAAATTATTTTAAAACACTTTAAATAATTTTAAGTGGTTATTAAAGTGTTTAATATCCTTTATATAACGTTTTTAAAAGTGTTTAAAAAAAATTAAAATGTTTAAATGATTTAAAAGTGTTTAAAACCTTTGAAAAGGGATTTTTAAAAACACTTCTAAAACATTTTAATAATGCTTTAAAACATTAAAGCTTTTAAATATATTTGAACACTTTTATAAAAGCTTTTAATTATTAATGTTTATTTATTTATGAAATCATTTTAAAGTTTTAAGGTTTATAGACGCTTTAATAAACGTTTTCAAAAGTCTTATAAAATGCATTCTTGTAACAGTATGGATAATCCGGTTAGCTCTTCCTCAATTGATAACCACAAAAGCTTGAAAACCATCACGTTAATAAATTCTTTAATCAAGCTTTAAGCGTATATAAAACTTTTTTTTGAAAGAGTTAATTTACATATTAAAGTTCATTTATTAAAAGTGTTTATTTAAATACTAAAGCATTTACGAACATATTAAAGAGTTTAAACATATTTAAATGTTTTAAAAACTTTTAAAAATGCTTTAAATCACCTTTAAAATGATTTTAAAACATTTTTAAATACCTTAAAACGTTTTGAAAACACTTTTAAAATGATTTAAAAACATTTTTAAAACAGTTCAAAACGTTTTAAAATATTTTTAAGAGTTTTTTGGACAATCATTTACTAAAATGTTTAAACGTTTTAAAATTTTATTTAAACATATTAATAAGCATTTAAAACATCTTATATAAGCTATAAACAATTTATTAAACGTATGAAAGTTATTTCAAACTGATTTTAAAATGTATTAAAAAACTTATAAAACATTTTAAAACTCTTTTTAATCATTTTAAAAGTGTTTCAAAAGTTTTTAAAGCATGTTTAATACACTTTAAAAGTGTTCTAAAAATGTTTTAAAACCATTTTAAAACAATTTTAAAATGTTTTAAAAAAATTTTAAAACATTTTAAAACGTTTTAAAAGAGTTTTGAAATATTTTAAAAGCAATTTAAAACATTTAAAAACACTTTAAATAATTTTAAAAGTGTTTTAAAATATTTTAAAGCATTTTAAAAGTGTTTTAAAACATTATAAAGAATTTTAAAAATGTTTTAAAAATATTTGAAGTCATTTTAAAAGCATTTTAAAAGTATTTTAAAATTTCTTCAAAGCATTTTAAAAGTATTTTAAATCATTTTTTAACATTTTTTAAAATGGTCTATAATGTTTTATGCACAGAGATCCTTGGGGCTAAGGAAATTTTATGAACAAATAAATTTAAGTACGTAATGATCATAAACTCTTGTACAATCATATATAATGAAGATAAACTAAGGGTTGTGTAACATCATCAAAGAACAAGATTTCGAATCTAAGGAAGAAGAACGAATAAAAATATATATATAGTTGAGAATCATAGCTTTTGGTAAAGGACAAACCAGAAACTCAACAATTATTGGTAGTGAAACATATACCAACATTACTCTGAATCTGTATGCTTACATTTAAATCTATATTCATTGGTATATATGAATAACAGAGGATAAATTACCAAAGGGTATAAAATGCTAGTATTCAACATTTCTAAACATTTAAAGAAAATTATGGAGAGGGTTAATGAAATGCTCTCAAACCAAGGATTTCAAAAATCCATGTATAAGTGTACAATGAAATCTGGTAAATTTATCTACCTCTGCCTCACAGATAAAGGTTACTATGTATGGCAGAGGATTGAGGGGACCATCTATAGATATCATAAACCCAGATTTCAGATAAATAAAATCCTTAAAATTTAACAAAAAATTGTATAAACTGAATAATCAGCATTTGAAGTATAAGTAATTAGAGATGAAATCCTTGAACTGTTACACAGACTTGGGTCAACTTATTTCACGCGGACCAAGCCTATAGGGTATGTTGGAAATTAAATTACAATAATGGAAAATTATAAACAAGAAGACAAGGGCAGCGCAGTCTCGGTCCCATAAAACTTTAGGCTTATGGGTCCCATAAAAAATAAAATAAAATAAAAACTATGTTGTCAGAAATTAAATTATCAAGCAATTTCATATTATGTTATGAGTGCTAATTGTGTTTTGTGCATCAGATTAAAGTGCAGAAAAGTTGCAGTTGTTGTCATGTTTGACAGAGAAGAGTTGTATGTGGAACTGGGGGATGAGGAGTCCCCACCAGATCCAAATGCTCAGATACTGGAGATTATTAATAATTTGCAGCAGGAAATGGTTCAACTAAGGACTAGAAATGAACGTTTACTACAAGTGAGCAATGAGCAAGAGAGGTTGATAAGAAAATTAACCTCCAGATATAGTCATCAAGAGGGAGAACCGAAAAGGAAAAGGAAAGAAACGGAACCCAACTCAGAGAGTTCTGAGAGTGGGGAAGAGTCTGGTAAAACAGATTCTAAATCCAAAAAGAAAAAGGAGTTGCAGGGGGAATTCCGCAAGATCAAGCCTGCAACCTTTGATGGGGAGAAGAAAGAGGATGCGAAAGCCTGGCTCTTGAATATGGTCAAATAATTTCAAGCATATGAATACGGAAGTAATTTGAAAGCAAGACTGGAAGTTTACCAATTGCAAGGTAAATCCACACTTTGGTGGGAAGAGACCAAAATCATACACTTGCTTGATTAAAAGTCTGTTTCATGGGAATAATTTCAAGAGAAACTCAAATCTCGATACCTCAGTAAGAGGTATTATGATGATAGGGCAAAGGAATTTCGTGAGCTAAGGGTTGAACAACTCACCATTGATGAATTGGTGACGAATTTCACCAATTTACTTTGTTATCTTCCATACATAAGAGAAGAAACAACTAAAATAGAACAAATTATGAACTGTTTACCCACTATTTACAAAGAAAGAATTGAATTTAACAAGATCCTAAGTCTATGGATGAGGTTGTTCGGAAAGCGCGACTATGTTACCAGCAATTTAAAGGTAGGAATGATCAACTGAAAAACTGGCAGAATAAGGAAAATGGGAAGGATGGATCAAGTTCAAAAAGATCCAAACCAGCTTATCTGAAAAATTTCGGGAAAAACAACCAGCGAAAAAGTTTAATAAAGGTGGCAAGAATCAGACAACCCATTCTCACACAGGTTCCAAGCCGATGGAAGGCAACAACGAGCGAGAAACTTTGGTAAAGACCAAGGAACCGTTGAAATGTCGGGGATGCGGTGAGCCTCACATGTTGCGATACTATCCACACAACGCTTTTTAAATTCAGAACATTCAAGTAGTGCGAGAAGCAACCACAATGAATGATGTCGCCTGAAACATTCCTTGGATCAGTGCAGCATTGGAAGATAGACAAGTTGAGCATCAATTAACTATGATTGAAATTGAAGGTATCATTTCTGACTAACCCGTGTCTATTTTAATTGATCCAAGAGCTAGTTTAAGTTATATTAGTCCACACATTATGGAAAATGTAAACTGAAAACAGGAAAATTTCAGCACTCCTGGTTAGTGCAGTTGGCTACAGGGACCAAAAGGAAGGTCACACATAAACTAACCAAAATTCCTGTAAAGTTAAATGGGTACATTACATATTTCAAATTGAATATCCTTCCCTTAGGATCTTATGACCTCCTAGTTGGTATGGTTTGGCTGGAACATCAGAAAGAAATAGTAAACTACTTAAAAAAAAAAAAAGTTGTATTGATGTTTTAGGAAAGTCTTGGTAGTCAAGGGGAAACCGAAACCTGTGTCCATTAGGAAAATTGCTGCATTGCAACTAAAGAAGACAACAAGGAAATTTTGCTCAGTGTATGTTGTCCAAATTGAAGATTTGGAACAATAAGCAAAAATGAACCTGCAGAAAGTTTACCGGTGATCAAGGACTTTCAGGATGTATTCATTGAAGAAATTCCTCAACTTCCCCCACGAAGAGAGATTGAATTTTCTATTGAGCTAGTACCAGGGGCCACCCCAATTTCCTGAGAACCTTATAGAATGAGTACTCCCGAACTGTTAGAACTGAAAGTTCAGTTGCAGGAATTACTAAACAAAGGTTACATTAGACCAAGTGTGTCTCCATGGGGAGCGCTAGTTTTGTTTAAAAAAATAAGGATGGAACCCTACGGATGTGTATAGATTACAGACAGTTAAACAAGATAACCATTAAGAATCGGTACCCCCTCCCACGAATAGATGGTTTGTTCGATCAAGTAAGGGGGGAAACTGTATTCTCAAAAATTTATTTGAGAACTGGTTATCATCAACTACGTATTAAAGATGGAGATATCCATAAGACAACTTTCCGAACTCGATATGGACATTATGAGTTAATAGTTTTACCCTTTGGACTCACAAACTCCCCTACTACTTTCATGTGCCTCACGAACAGTGTTCTGCATGAACATATGTGTAAGTTTTTGTTAGTATTCATAGATGATATTATCGTGTACTCTAAAAACAAAGAGGAACACCAGGAACATCTTAGAATAATACTGCAAACACTCAGAGAACACCAATTGTATGCAAAAGTTAGCAAGTGTGAGTTTTACAAACCCAAGATTCAATATCTGGGGCATGTTATTTCTAAGAAAGGATTGGCGGTAGATCTGGAAAAGGTACAAGCAATCTTAAATTGGACAGTACCCACTGATGTACCGACAATACGATCATTTATGGGTATTGACGGATATTACCATAGATTTGTAGAAGAATTTTCTGCATTGGCTTGCCCCATCACATTTTTGCAAAAAAGGGGGTGAAATTTGAATGGAAAGCCAAGTGCCAAGAGAGTTTTGAACAACCGAAACAAAAATTAACTACTGCACCTATCCTAAAAATTGTTGATCTAACTAAAGAATATAGTGTGTGTATTGATGCTTGTATAGAAAGTCTGGGAGGAGTAATGTTGCTAGATAATGCAGTAATAGCCTATGAGTCCCGAAAATTGAAGAAACATGAACAAAATTATGCAGTATATGACTTGGAATTGGATGTTGTCATTCATGCACTAAAAATATGGTGACACTATCTGTTGGGTAAGAAATTTGTGTTGATGACTGATCATATCAGTCTGAATTATTTCTTTAATCAACCAAATTTAAATGTAAGGCAAGCAAGATGGTTAGCTTTCATTAGTGAATTTGATATGGAAATCAAACACATAAAAGGAAAGGAAAGTGAATTTCTAATGCTTTAAGTAGACATTCTCATCAAGTTTTGTCATATACAGATAGTAGTGTAAAATTTGATGCAGAGGAACAAATTCAAGAAGTGTTATCACAAGATCCTCAATATTTGAAATTGCAGGAAAAATTACAGCAAGCTAAAATTTCAAGATACACCATGAATTCGAAAGGATTGATCAGTTACAAGGAGAGGTTGTATATTCCAAATGTATCTACCTTGAAACATGGAATCTTAGATGAATACCATAAGAGACCTTATTCAGGTCATCCAGGTTATCAAAAGATGGTGACAACCTTGCGGAAAAGCATGTTGAGATTGGGATTTGGAGGGAAACATGAGCAACCGGCTCCATGCATTGTTTTCATACGACCTAGAAGCCATGGCATACATACATTAAACAAAATATGAAGAAAAACAAAGAGAAACATTTTAAGGAGGGGGTTTGGGGGGGAGTTACAGGGGGACCTATGAAATAACCAAAGTGTTCATGCATATGGAAGTCAATATGCTCCACCATCACTTCTAGGCTGTGAAGGTGGTCATTGGTGGGTCAGTGTTGGTGTTGCAGACTATCTAGTTGTTCCAAGATTTCACCTTTGTTTAACTGAATTCCATTAATGTAGGCAACAGTTTCATTACGATCATCGTACTGATGTTCCCTGAGGATGTCCATATTCACCTGGACATTTCGCACTTGGGCTTAATTGGACTCCAACATTGCCGATGCGACCACATGACTCGAAGAATGGGCTTGGGAGACTGTAGCGACCTCCTCAGTCCCGCACCTCCCAGATGAATCCGAAGAAGTTCTATTTCCTTGGGTTGGCTGCTCGGCATGTCGCGGATTGCCACCCCCTTGACGAGGCTATCCTCTATGGCACGATATCCAATCATACCCCCACCCCCAATCACTACTCCTATAGAAAGTACCTCCCAAGGAAACACTGTACCCAAACTCTATGTAACACTTGACTACTGTCCACGAAGATAATTGAGAGTCATACGAGCACCCATCATGTCTGGAGTCCTCTCCCCACTCCGAGGAGGTGAAAGGCGAGGAGTATCTGAGTTTCTGCCACTTAAATGCCATGAACCTTCCGCCTACCACCCAATTAGTCTTCTCCCCATGCTTCCATGAGTCGAAAGTGGACTCCAAGGAAAGACTCCTCTCAGGAAGCCGATGGGATAGATGGCTGGCCAAAATTTCGAGTCAGACCAAACCCACGATCCACCCTGCCTAATTCCCCAACCCACAATAGAAAAGAAAAAATAATTCACCAACAATTTACCAGAGCCTACAAGCACGCTCCTCCCCTCTCACCAACACCTCACTTTGAAGGCAAAGAGGCTCAACGAGAAGGTATAGTGTTTCATTCTCCCTATGTGTTCCAGGATCCCAAAGGTTGACTCAGTTCTTCATCGCCCACAAAACTGCAGTGTCGCAATTAGCTTCTTTGCCTCTCCCCCAAGGCCTAGACCTTGGTGAGGCATGCAGGAGTTGCATGACCCTTTCCTCTCTACAAATCAAAACCATTTCCCACCTCGACCATCTGATGCCTAGCAAGCTCAGGATGCACCATTTAATAATTGTTTTCGCAGGCAGCAATGCCCTGCTCTAGCACCCACCACTATCACATCGCATTACTATAGGGTAAGGGCGCGCGTGGAGGCCATACAAGCTCCACCATCGCCTCATCCACCATCTATCCATCATTTATGGCACCCCCATCGAGGAATATATATATTAATTATTAAGTTAAATTGATATAATTTTAAAAAATAGGTATCTTATTACATGATGAGAAATTTCACAAAATTTTCATTAATTTTAAAATTTAATTATTTAGATATGCATGTGTATTTTTATACAAAAGGTGTCTCTTTTTTAAATTGGTTAGGCTAGGCATTGTCTATCTTCTTCATTTCCATTTGACATAGGTTTGTCTATTCTTTTGACATATGTTTTATCTGATGTTACCTGGCAAGCAATCAATCCGACTTAAGTAAAGGAGAGACGACTTTTACCCTCTTCTAGAAGGGTTAAGGGATTAATATATTAATGAATATTTAAATGAAGAAAATTATTGGTTTCACAATTTTAGTGAGAAGTAGAGTTTTATTGTGATTTAATCTTTTGATATATTATAATTAATGTTTTTAGATTCTTGGTTGCTTTTAAAAGTTTCTATTTAAATTTAAAATTCAAAAATTTTTAAATACATTGTTTTGTTAATATAAGTTAAACATATATTAATTATTAAATTAAATTAATATATTTAAAAAAAATAGAGATTTTATTATGTGATGAGAAATTTAACAAAATTTTCATTAATTTTAAAAATAAAAATAAAAAATTTAATTATTTAGATAAGCGTGTATATTTTGGAATGGTTTTCAAAATTTTAATTTAATTATTACTCGCTGCTCAGGAGCCTATTGATGGCTAGCAAGGGTGGTGGACGAGGAGCCTTCAATCCTTTTAATGCAGTTATCCTCATCGTGATGGTAACGAACCGGGAGGGCCCCTCGCTGACCATCGCAAATAGTGCGTTGGCGCATTCTGGGGGTCATTGCGCACCTAGGAGAGGAGGCAGGAGTGACACACGGGCTGGAGAGGTTGCAGAGGCTGGGGCGCAGGTGCGTAGAATGCAGAGCAACAAGCAGAGGGAGTCTGCGCAGCTCCACTGTGGGACTGAGACTTCGCAACTGATTGGAATCAATGAGAGTCCAGATCAGAAGGAGCAGAGCTAAATGCAACGGAGAACAGATGAGGGAGAAAATGGGCAGAGGTCTGGAGGATAAATAGGTGTGAGGATGAAGATTGTAAGTGTGGCAATGAATGATCTTCGCATGGTACTGCGTGTGGAGCTCAAGCAGATGAGCAGGTGCAGAGGAGTAGGCGTGGCTGCAATGTCGATTATACATCATGGACATTAATGGCAGTATGGGTGAGGTGATGATCAGGTTCAGGTGACACAATGTTTGTCCGATCTGCGTTATCTCTAGTTCTGCGAGGAGCGTGCGAGGAGTTAACGGTAATTGGATCCGCTGCATGCGGGGAATTGCGTTTGATATTTCTGCAGTCCGCATGATTTGAGATTTGATTTTCACTCGTGTCAGGTGTGTCACCCGCATCCGGGGACTCTTTATATATATATGTGTGTGTGTGTGTGTGTGTGTGTGTGTGTGTGTGTGTGTGTGTGTGTGTGTGTGTGTGTGTGTGTGTGTGTGTGTGTGTGTGTGTGTATAAGTTCACTCCTTTATATTTATAATTTGATATTATGAAATTGAGATTTATAAATTCTCCATTCCACATATAAAACAAATATATGTAAAATAAACAATTTAATAATGTGAAAAATTTTCAAACTATAAATGCATATCATATACCTAGTAGGTACTCCTTCAAATCAAGAGTGAGGAGTGTTTGCTTGTTATTTCAAATTAAAAATGGGGAAAATGTTTACTCATTCATTATTAAAGAAAAGTAAAGCATAATAACAAAGTTATTAACAATGTTAACATTCAAGTAATGGAAAAATTATCACATCAATTAAATAACTCACTTTGATTTAAACTAAATATTTTCATTTAAAAAAATATATTATAATTATTTTATTTTTTAAATATAATTAATTTTTAAGTTATTTTTAAAAAGTTTCTCACTAATCAAATTCACTTCTAATTAGCATTATTTTAAAAAAAAATCACATTTAAAACTTGATAACCTTACTTTTTACAATTATATTACAAATTTAAACTACTACGCATGGAATCAAGAATAATATTACATTGCATGTTGTGTGTTATATAGAATAAGTTGGAAATGTAATAAATTTTATTAAATCATTATTATTTTTTTAAATTGTCGATAAGCCTGAAAGAATTAGGTAAAAGATAAAATAATCACAGAGTAACTTGTTTGGATTTTTGCATGTAAGATGAAGGAGATTTTAAGGTTGATTCTATCATAATGTCAATTTGCATTCATTTGGTTTTAGTTAGGGTTTTATAGTTCATTTTTTAATGAATATAATGTTATAAGATTTTGTATTGATTGATCTTATACTTTAAAGATTTCATTTTTCCTCAACGGAAAACATGTGTGTGTGTGTGTGAGACTGAGAAATTAAATTCATTTAAATATAAATTTTGATTAATTTTTTATATTATTATAGTGTTTATATATATGAGTATCATTGCTTTAAATCTACACCTGAACGCAACAAATACATAGGTGATTACATCGTCATTTTCAGAATTGTCTCAAGGACAATATGACAAAAGACCCATTATATACTATAGACCTGTATCATGTTATTGACCCATTACAGCTTCAAAACTAACACACAAATAGAGGGATTATAAATTGTTGTAGAAGGATTACATAATTAGAAAGAGATAAAAAGACACCAGTAATGAGCATTGTGCTTGCCAGTTAGTTTCTTTTAGTTGTTGGCTTGTTGAGGTCGATTTCACACTTACCGATATCTTCCAATAGACGATCTTGTTATGGAGGATCATTTTTCCTGAGCGTGCGGTCTGTTAAAATAACTCTAAGAGCATCCACCTTGTCTTATAATCTTGAAATTTGTTGTTGGAGAGTCAAAAAAATTTCAACGTGTTCAATTTTTAAATGATACATTTGGCAGAATTTGACATGCATGTCGTAATCAACTTTCTGCAAAGCTTCACGAGCAGAAAGGAAATGGGAACAAGAGTTATCGGAAAAAGAAGAGTCAAAATCCGAGTCAGAGTTCATATTGGTGAAACGACTAGGAGGTTGTGTTATCACTCTATAATTTAGAAGATTGCCAAGACTAAACTATAAAGCACAACATCAAAACCGCTTGAAGCCTAATATCTAGCCCTCCTAGACTCAGAGAGGGATCTCTCTATTAGATTTAGATTTGTTTAAGTTTACTGATATTAGGCTAGTTAAATCAATTATAAGGGTTGTTTGTTTGATTGTTCTTGGTTAGATAGAAGGGGTCTTTCCTAAACATTTTCCATTGGGCTATGGAATCAAAATAGGTTGGGTGTATGCATCAAATTTCAGAGCGAATGCAAGGCAAGCTAGATGCGAATACTGATGTTAATAGCTGAGTGGAATTATGGGATGGAGAAGAATGCTTTCAGTAATGAATTAAGAGAAACTAATAATTCTTATATCATACATCAGAAGAAAGCATCGAAATTGTAAAGACAGTCATAATTAAGGTACTCTGAAACAACAAATCTTAATCTAACATTCCTGCTTTACAAATAGAATTATAACGAAACACCTGAAGAGATTGCAGTGGGAAAAAAATTAAACATGATGAGGAAAAACATCACCAGGACACACAACACATGAATCTTGCAGAATGATCTCTTTATTGATGCTCCAACTTGAAAGGTACGAATACTTGCAATGAAAAGTGTTTACAAAAATAGGGTCCAACCCTTGTTACACAATGAAAACTTATATTTAAACTATTTGCACCGGATTGCCGTTATCGAAAGGGAAATTGGTTCATCTACTCTAAGAGTAACTGAAAATGGGTCTGTGCGTCTGATGCATGGACTCATTGTGACTGTTTTTAGACAGATGTCCAAAGTTACAGTGGAAGTGTCCCTTCATTGTAATGGCCCTCTTGGCATGTGCCCGACGTTCTTGTGGAGCCATTATCTAATGTTGTGGCAGTTTGTTGTGCTGGCGGATCTGATACACTGGATGTACTGACACTGACAATTCACTGGGCTGTCGGCTTCGTCACTGAACTAAGTTGTCATTGTTCCTGAAGCCTACATAGATTTTCCTAACTCTCTGGAGTTGGGATCTTGGTCTTTTTCATCTTTCTGTACACTTCATCAGTCTCGGTGTATTTTACAAATGTTGGTTTCAACTGAAAAATGTGCTTAACCTCATGATGTATGAAGATATTGTTGCTAATGACTTCATAGAATGCTTTCCCGGTCATGGTGTTCTTTAGATTTGCGAGCTTGGCTATGTCCTCGGAGATCTCTGTGAGCTTCTTTACATAATCAGTCTTGGGCATCAATTTATCGTCGATGACAAACAAGGAAGGCAAACCCCTTTTGCTAAGTGGCTCAATCCTGTTGAAAAACCTACTCACCCCAATCTATAGCTGATGGCATCTTTATTCTAGCTGTGTGACGAGAATCATTTTATTCAACACCCTTTTAACCTCAAGAATAGAAGTTGTTTTGTCAACCATTTCCAGGGTCTCCAATTCATGGTTTCTCTTGGAATTCATGAATTTGATGATCTTGTTAGCAGTTTGGAGCTTATCTCAGAGTTCCTCGTTTGTTTTCTCAATGGAAATCTTCACCACCTCAATTAGATCCTTTTGTTCAAAAATTATCTGAATTGAGGGCCATATATCATTTACAGACTCAATTATATCCAACCATATGATTTGTTTCACCCTTCCCATCATGTAGCTGATTGAGGACTCCTGAAGAGACTTCTGCAAGATCTCATTTAGCTTTTTGCTAATCTACAGCTCTATGGCATGGGCAGAGTCTTTCCCTTTGATTTGCTCCAGAAGGTCATTGAGTTGATTCCATAGCCTTTTGATCTCTGTTGACTGTAGAGACATGTTCTCCATCGCTTTGGCTAGCTGCTCAATACTTTCCCCCAGTGCTCCTGTGGATGTTGTAGCTGCTGGGATCACTGTGAGAGGAACCGCTTGTAGGGGGATCGTGGCCTTAGCTGCTTCTTTTTTTGCTCCCTTCACTGCATCCCTTATTGCTTTCTGTCTTTCTTTTATCATTTTACCCATCTCATCCTCCATTTTCTTGATCTGTTATGTTTGTTCAACAATTAATTGCAACATTTCTGCTTTCTGTGTTTCAGTTGCTTCTATCTCCTTGTCCATAGGGTCTTCTGTTACTGGCATCTTAATTTGTCTCCTCAAAGCAGCTATGTATGCATTCTTATTCCTCACCAGGGTTTGTGCCACTGCTATGTTTGATAGATTGTACCCAAGCTGTATCACTAAATTCTCCAAAGATTTTATTTTTGAATCTTTGGCCATGGCAGAGACCTTTCCCAACTTTAATTGTGACTGTGCGTTGGAAAAATTCACCTGTAGTTTTGAGAGGGTCATGGATGTGTTATTTAGGGTGGAGGAGATCATTTCCCCAGTCTGCTTGTGCATCTCCACCTGGTCTATTGGGTGGATGTTCTTTGCATTAAACTCAAAATATGTCTTCTTGTAGTCCGCTGCACCTTTGGGCTGAGGAACTTGTGCTTCCAAGAATCCCATCCTCATTCTTCCCTTCTCAGAGTCAAAGGTTGATAGGAGTCTACTCTACGAGCAGCTTGTTTTTTTCCAAATTTGATTGTAGGTGTTGGTCTTGAGAACCTCATTCCTTCTCTTAATCTCCCTAAATGTGTCATAGATGTCCTCCTCCTCTTGTTCTACAGTGGAAGTAGATGTGGGAGTTTGCAAATTCTGTCGTTGGAATGGGATGGTGGTAGAGGATGTGGAGAAGATCGGGTGGCCACCTGCTGAAGATGAACTTGGTGAACTACCAATTGTGATGATAGTTTGATGGTTTTTCTCATTTCCTTGGTCAAGGCCCATGCTGACCCCTGGCTCTCTTCCTATATTTCATTTTTAACTCCTTAGTGGAGGAATCGATGTCCATGTTTGTTGGATCCTCCCTAGTCCTCTTACTTCCTATTTCCTTTTCAGGCTCCTTTCCTTTGTCATCTTGAACTCCTGTTGCTTTCTTCTCTGGTGGAGTTGGTGTTTGGATTCCTGAAGTAAATGTGACTTGCTCTTCAACCTCTTGGAGTGTGTCTGCCACCCATTCTTATTGGTTCATGTACTTCTCTCTCTCCAGTATGTGGGCATGGGTGTAGGTTGTGGACTTGTTTTCCACCCTCTTCTTGGAGATGATCCCCATTGGATCATATGAACAGGTGAAATTGTGTGTGAATTTCATCTTTTTCAGTATGTTATCTGCCTCTCCCCCTGTTGCCCTGATGTTGCAGATGAATGGGCCAATTTGGGATTTGATCCTGAATTGTGACTTCTTCTTGGTTGAAACAAAATGCACCTCATTAGCATCTATCATTTGCCTGATATACTCAAGGGAAAATATCCCCATGGAGAGGTATTTGGGTAGTTTATAGGCGGCAAATTCATTGCCATAAACCTTGACATCTGTGTAGTTCTTGTAGAGATACTAGTTTGTTGTCCTAATCTGCCCTGTAAACTGCATCACTTTCTTAATTTCCTCACTGACCCTATGCTCTATGGTGCTTTGAGTGCATTGATTGCTGGATGAACAAATAGGTCTACAAAGCTCTTGTATGAGTAGTCTTCCTGCTCCTTTCTCAATAGAGTTGTCCAAAAAATGATAGATTGGGATTGAGAGTCTTCACCTTACTTTATCATGTGGAATTCAAACTTGCTGGATTGAAAACAGGTAAACATGTACACCAACACAGAGGTGTATTTGAATACCCCTTCTCTTTGAAAATTGAAGAACTGATCGTGGATTGCATCAGCAAGGAACTGAGCATAGTCGAACATAACATTGGGCTTGGCATATGCAAATAGGATAGACAAGAAACCAATTATGTGTTGAGATTCAACAAGATGATGAGCTTAGTGAAAAGATTTGCCTTCACTAAGTGGGCCCGCAGGCTATTTTTGGCGTAAGTCTATTTTTAGACATGATGATCATATTTCAGAAGTTGCGGGATGTTATTTGTGGATAGTTGATCAAGTTGGAAAAATAGATGAAATTATATTTTTAGAATATTGGGCGAAGTCTATTTATAGATCGCTGATCTAAAAATAGATGCATGTCGATTATTATTAGCTCTTAATAATAATCAAACACTAAACAACAACTTATTCTCTTGGAGCACTTTGTTTCAGTGCACAGATGTGGCACATCAGTGGACTGAGGGAATTATGCAATTCCCAAGGGTTTACTAGAGCTAATGCATGGAGGACTCAGTTAGAACTCAAGTGGTAGATTTATGACACAGTTGGAAGAGTAGTTATAGAGTTGTATTCAATATAACTCAGTTAGACTCAGTTGAGCTAGTTGTGTCTAGTCTAACTAAATGATACACTAGTGAGAGTGGAGTGAATTAATTAGTTAATTAATTCACAAATAATAACTCATTAATCAACTGAACAATACAACAGTTAACTACAGTGCATGGCAGTTTCAGTGGAGACCCAGTGGAGAGGTAGGTGAAAGGGCAAGCTGGACTATCTGTTGTGACTATAGTGATACATTGATTGCATCACACACACATTGGAGTTTCCAATGAGGATTGCGCAGTCAAGGCAAGTGTAATTCGAATTCATTCAAAGCTATTCTTTAGCAGGGATTGCGTAGTGGAGGCAGGCTAACAGGAGGCAAAGATCGGTGCATGGATTTGCAAGATTGTTCCTGATTAGTGTATGATGATTATACTGTACTGAGAGCTTGATAAGCTTTGTATGAGGATTTTCATATGATTCCATGATACATAATATATATTTGGGGTTTTCAGCTTCAGGCTTTCTCGGTTAAAAACAACTATGTTATGTGTGATTATTTTTATTTATGCTTTACATGTGTGTGCAGTTAATTTTCCGTAAAATATTAACAGTGGAATGATTCAGTGTTTTGCAAGAAGTTAAATATTGTGAGATCAGGTGAATCTAGGACATATGCATGCTTAGTGCATATAATTTCTACATGGTATCAGAGCATTTTTAATTGAATATTGCAATTGTAAAGTGAGTTTGTGCTGGTGGACAATTCGAATTTTCTACAAAAGATTCTTGGTGCAGAAGTTGAGTATACATTGAAATGGCTTTCAATGGGTTGCGATTGGAGTATGCCCTTGATGGGAGCTCGAATTACATAGCCTGGAAGGACAGGATGGAGGCAGTGCTGGAGGATAATGGATTAAAGGAGTTCATCGATAGCGATGTTCCTAAGCCGGGATCTAGCAATGCTGCATTACTTGACGCATGGAAAAAGAAGACAGCAAAGACGAGAAGAATTATGTTGGAAGGTGTGAAGGACCATATTGTGTCCAGCCTTCACGGGAAAGCCACTCCATTCTTAATTTGGAAGGCTTTGATAGACTTGTTCCAAAGCATAAGTGACCAGAGGAAGTTGGCGCTTAAAGACAAGCTCAGAAAAATAAAAATGGAGAAAGGCAACAGTATTCCAAAATGCCTCACGAAGTTTGTCCACTGCAAGGATGAACTGGGAAGTGTGGGGGTTACTGTTGATGATGAAGACTTGGTGAGCTTGGCTCTCCTTGGGCTTCTTAAGAGTTGGCATAGCTACGAAGACTCTGTCAATGGACAGGAGAAACTGCCAGGATGGGAGCGAATTTGGTCGGATCTTGTGTAGGAGGAGATAAGGCGAGGTACCAGGGATGGATCTTCATGAAGAATGAAGATTAAGAGAATTGTTCTTTGTTTACCAAAGCAAGGAAACGGAAGGGGAAGAAACATCCTTAAAAATCTGATGCTAAAGGAAAGAAGCAGGATTTGTCCAAAGTGAAGTGTTTTCACTGTCACGAACATGGGAATTTCGCCACTAACTGTCCACAGAAGAAGAAGAAAAAGAAGGCTGCTCGATCTGTAGCTGGAGAGGCCTTAGCCTCGCAATTTGAACTTGATTTCTCTTTGATCACATGCTTGGTTTCAAGCTGTATGGGATCAGTGTGGTATCTTGATAGTGGTGTGTATTTCCATATGACGGGAGACAAGGAGTTGTTTAGTGACTTGGAGGAGAAGGACCTCCAGATGCATATAGAGATGGGCGACGATGGTCGGTACAGTGCGACTAGAATTGGGACCATTACCTTTGAGAGGGAGTTTGGTAATCCATTCTTGTTGAAGAATGTTATGCATGTTCCAGGTCTGAAGAAGAACTTGGTCTCGGTCGCAATGATGGAAGACAAAGGTTATGATGTTGTTTTCAGTGAGGGAAAAGCCTTCCTTCGACATAAAAAAACGGGTCAAAGCAAGAAGATAGGGTTCGAATTAAGAATCTCTACAAGCTAGAGGTAGATGGCTGCACTGTAATGGTGGGCAAAGCAGAAGAAGTGGTGAGCCGGGATGAGGGCGAATTATGGCACAAGAGATTGGGCCATCTTCACCATGGCGCTTTGAAGATTTTGCAACAAATTTTTACTAGATTTCCCAAGGGTACTCTTGCGCAGTCAGATCAGTTCGAGGGATGCACTATGGGTAAGTTTGTGAAGACCACCTTTCATGAGAAGGAGAACCATGCTTCGGTGATCCTGGAGAGAATTCACACAGACATGTGTGGACCTTTCTCGGTTGCTTCAACAGAAAAACACAGGTATTATGTTATATTTTTTAATGAATATTCTCGGAGATGTTGGATCTTCTTCATGCAGAAGAAGAGTTAAACGTTCTCAAAGTTCTGTGAGTTCAAGGCATTGGTGGAGAAGGAGTCGGGGAAGCAAGTGAAAGCTCTACGAAACGATAATGGTGGTGAATACATCTCGGGAGAATTCAAAGACTTCTGTAGCAAAGAAGTAATTAGAAGAGAACTCATAGTGCCTCATAACCCACAGCAGAATGGAGTCACAGAGAGGAAGAACAAAACGATCGTGGGTGTTGCACGAGCGATGCTGCATGACCAGGGCCTACCGATGCACTTGTGGGTGGAAGCATGCAACACTGCGGTTTATGTGCAAAACTGTTGTCCTCATAGAGTACTTGGAATGAGTACACCTAAAGAAGCTTTTACTGGTAAGAAGCCTGATATTTCTCATTTGAAGATTTTTGGCTCACCTGTTTACATTCATGTGACAAAGGATGCCAGGAAGAAGCTGGAGCCGACTGCAAAAGTTGGGATATTTGTGGGGTACACAGAAACACCCCATAATTATTATGTGTATTTTCCAAACAGTTGGATGACTGTTGTGCAACGGGATATAAAATTCAATGAGGTGAAAGCCATGAAGTTGTCGCTTGAGAGGGAGCTACACTTACATGCGGAGGAGGAACTTTTTGTTCCCAAAGATGAGTCTATAGATGTGGATCAGCCACAGGAGGAGACTCATGGAGTGGTGGATTCCACTCATGCAGAACCAAACATCAGACAAGGTAGAAAGCATACCACAGAAGCTGAGAGACTGAAGCTTGATGTGGCACAGAATGTAGGAGTCCCTACATCACAGCGTAGTCAGAGACAGTCACCTGACCGATTTACTGGATACATGGCTCTTATGAGCAAGTGTATTGCAAAAAAGCCATCTTCTTGAAGAAGCAGTGCATGAGCCCACATGGGTAGATGCCATGGTGGAGGAGTATGACTCCATTGTCAGAAAAAATGCTTGGGAGATTGTTCCAAGGTCGGTGGGAAAATCAGTTGTAGGATCAAGATGGATCTACAAGGTAAAGCAAGTTGCTGATGGGAGTGTCAAGAAGTATAAGGCAAGATTTGTTGCCCGGGGCTTCTCACATATTGAGGAGATTGACGATGAAGAAACGTTTGCACCTGTCGCACGGTATTCTTCCATACGAACCATCCTTGCTCTCTCAGCGCAGATGGGTTGGCACATTCATCATATGGATGTGAAGACTACGTTCCTTAATGGGACCATTGAGGAAGAGGTGTACATTGAGTAGCTTGAAGGATTTGAGATCTTCAGCAGTGAGTCGCATGTGTGCAGGCTCAAAAGAGCGTTGTATGGGTTGAAACAAGCACCTCGTGCATTACATGGGGTTAATTTTCTAGGAACTGTTGGAAGTCCCTTAATCCCCTGTTGTTTCATAATTCAAATACTTTCATAATTAGCATGACTGAAGCGTGCATGCCATAATAAATAATAGGACATAGTATCATTTTGTTGAACCAAATCAATTGTGTTCAATGTAACATACAACATACCATGCAACTTCAATAATTTATCTTCTTTTACACCAGTCATTACAGTTTTATTTTCAGCTCCTCTTCTAATTTCTACTTAACCATCAAATATGTGAATGTAATGTCCTTGCTTCCTTATTTGTATAAGAGATAAAAAAATTCTTCAGAATTGTGAAATGTAAATAACATCATTCAAAATATAATTTGAAAGTCTAGGAATTTTAACTAAATTGAACCAACCCCTGATGGTTTGATTTGGGACTTATCAACAAAATACACTACTTCGTCAATATTATCACTGAATTGATCAAACAAATCTCTTCGAAAGGTCATATGGCACGTGGCACCTATGTCTAGAATCCAGCTGTCATGCCATGAAGAAAAAGACGTACTAAAAACATCTTCCATGTGGATATTACAATGAGTGACAACATAATGTGCATTCTCAGAAGACCGTCCTCTGTTTGGAATTATATTATCTTTATTTTCAAGAGATTGTTCTCTTTTTTCATTAATTTTCTCCCATGGAGTTCTACAATTTGCAGCAGTATGTCCAATTTTACCACATCTAAAACATTTTACAGGTGGTTTATTAGAAATTTTTCTTTGTTTTTCATTTTCCTGTTTATCTCCCTAAATATTTTTGCCCCCCTACCTCTATAATTCTTCCTACCTCGACCTCTATTACCCTTTGTATTTCTGAAAGATTCCTCTTGAGGTTTTTGGTCTTTTTGAGCAAGACATAGGGTCTTGGTATTAGAACTATGTGATGCTTCTTTCTTGCCAAAAGCGTTTTCTCTTTTTCTAATTTTCCCCACTAATTTGTCAAAATCTATATCTTTTAATTGCCCACTATCTTGGAGAGATTCCAAGTAGTGTGAGTAACTAGGGTAAAGATATTTTATAACGAAAGTAAGCGACAAATCAACTGTTGACACCTAATCCTATGGGATGGGTGTGGATATGTATTTTTGTATAATAAATAATAGTAGGAAATAAGGAAGGCCAAGAGTCATTGGGAGATTAATCCCAATAGCCTCACCTCCATCTATAAATGCATGTACATTCTTCAGCTAATACACATTCTGATTTGAGGAGTTACCTCCTGGTTTGACATGGTATCAGAGCTGGTACTCCCTCTCCTTTGCTCAGTCAATTTTCATTAATAGTTTTTGCTGCTCCTTACTGCTAGACTGAAATTCTGCATTTTTTTTTTCTATTTCTGCAAATTCTACAGTCTCTGACTTCTGCAGGTTCAGCTCCTACAATATCTGAGTATTTTGCAGCCCCTACAATTTCTGCAGTTCCTGCAACTCAACACCTGCAACTGCCATTTCAGTTTTTTTGTAATGCCCTCACTCTCTCCCTACATTCTTTCACCTACCCAACGCCCCTCATGCATACACCATCCCTCGACCCTGCGTACACCTGCTCATTCCTCTCATTCGCTATATACAACGCCAATCTGCCATTCCAAATTTTTTTGTAACGCTACACTCCATCCTACCCACGCTCATCTCCTACCCACTGGCTTGCACTCACCCGATCCCTGCTATCTCTTACCCCCTCCCATCGCTCGCACTTCATCGCTCCCTACCTGCAGATCCACCTGCGAGCTCTAGACCTCCCTCTCGACCCCTCCCTACAACACTCCGCCAGCACTTCGCCATCTCCCCACGGCCCTTCCATCCCCTCCCATCCATATATGACAGTCGTATTATAATACAACGCTGCCTCTTGGTTTAATACATTGCTCATATGTTATAATACAACCTCCTGGTTATGATATCAACGCTACCTATCACGGGCTTCAGCTCTCCAATACGCTCTGTCGACCGTGGCATATTCAAATAACGCAGCGCCATAACACCAGCCCCGTCGCTCCATTCAATACGCTGTCCAATACGCTCCATATTACCGTCTCTGCAAAACGCTGTATATTGAGTTTGTTATTATAACACCGCTCTCAATACAAAATGTTGTATATTGAGTTTGTTATTACAATACCGCTCACATATAAACGTTGTTTGGTCTGTATATAGAACGCTCCATTTAATACGCCATTCATATACAATACTGCCATCATAATACCGCCCAATCCGTTCTACACTGCACGCTGCCACTGTTCATATATTACCGCCCTCATTACATTCAATACCACCCTCTCCTATTTAATAATACGCCCCTCTTGAATATATAATACGTTGTCACACCATACGCTGTCATATGTGTCGATATATATAAAAACGCTGTCGGTCGCTCTCCATATACCATGCCCTTTATCCTCACTGCTTTCCATAATACCGCTCCATTTAATACTGCCCATTCCGCCTTCTAATACCCATACGCCCTTCATAATATTTAATATCACTTCATATTACACCACTCCACTCATATGTAATACCATTCCACTTCATATTATACCGCCCCTCCCCAACCATATAATACATTTTTTTTTCCCCAAACAAAAAAAAAAAAAAAATATATATATATATATATATATATATATATATATATTTTGGTGCAGAATTCAGTTTTTAGCAAAGAGCTTGTGTTTTTTAAAATTCAGTTTTCATATTTTTAGCAATGTTTCTGTCCTTTTAAACTGAGTATATTTTCCAGCAAAGAGTTTTTTTTTTTTTTTTTTCTCTCCTTCAAAAGAGATTCTCCAGCAAAGTTTTTTCTCTCCTCCTTCAAAAGAAGATGACAGTCCCTTCATCTTCTAAAGAGGCTGCCTACTTGGCACAGAGAGAAAAGAGACATGCTTCAGGTTCATCCAGAAGAAGAGATGGCAGAAGACGAAGAAGAAACTTCAGAGAAAAGGGGGGCAGACAATCTAAAGCTCAACAACAAAGAAATCAAGACAAAGGTAAACCAGCCGAATCAGCTCATTCTGTTCTAGCACATTGTAACAATGGAGTAACTGAAAACCTATTTGATGTTTCATTTACTTCATGGAGAGATGATTGGTTGCTAGATTCAAGAGCAACATGTCACATGACATTTAGAAAAGATTTTTTTGAAGAATTCACTGACAAAGTTGATGGAGCAGTATATTTCACAGATAAATCCAAACTCAAGCCATCAGGGCTTGGCACAGTCAGGCTTAAACTGCCTGGTCTTCCTGATCATATCCTACATGAGGTTCTATACCTCCCGGAGTTGAAGAGAAACTTGTTGTCCCTGATCGAAATCTGGCAGCAAGGACACTCAGTTCACTTGTTTGATGGCAAGGCAGAGGTCAGATCAGCATCAGATCACTCACTTGTCATGGAGGGAATAGAAGAAGGGAGACTCTTGAAGCTGAAAGGTTCATCTGCTCATGCTCAAAACTTTTCATTCAGTTCACATCATGATGAAGGTACATTCCCATCAAGTCTTTTATGGCATGCTAGATTTGGACACTTAAACTATGACAGCCTTCGTTTATTGAAGAAAAATGGTGTTAATGGACTGCCTACAATTCCTAGAAAACCTAAGGAATATGATGCTTGTATTCTAGGAAAGCATAGCAAACAGCCATTTCATGATTCACACTCCAGAGCACATAGAAAACTTGAACTTGTTCATTCAGATTTATGTGGCCCTATGCCTATTGCTTTTGCAAATGGAAACAAATACATGATGACATTTATTGATGACTACACCAGAATGTGTTGGATTTACTTACTGAAGAATAAGTCTGATGCTTTTCAAACTTTCAAGAATTTTCATGCATGGATTGAAAATGATGCACAAAAACATATTGGCTCTCTACGTACTGATAATGGAAAAGAATACACTTCAAACGAATTTGAAAATTATCTTCGTCAACATGGAATCAAACATCAAACAACTGTGCCATATAATCCCCAACAGAACGGTGTAGCTGAAAGAATGAACATAACTATTTTAAATATGGTTCACTCCATGCTGTTTTTCAAGAATGTAAAATTGATGTTTTGGGTTGATGTAGTTCTATGTGTTGTTTACATAAAGAATAGGTGTCCTTCAAGTTCAATTAGAAACAAAACTCCTTTTGAAATGTGGCATGGCCACATTCCTTCGGTAAAGCATTTCAGGGTCTTTGGGTCCACCCGTTATGCCTTGATACCCAAGGGACAAAGGAATAAACTTGGTGCTAGAAGTCGAAAATGTATCTTCTTGGGGTACTCCAATACCTCCAAAGGATATCGTCTCTATGATGAAGCCAATAAGAAGTTTATAATAGCAAGAGATGTCATATTCCTTGAATCTTCCAAGAGTGACAAGGTTGTTGAGCAGCAACTTGATCGCCTAGATAGATTCACACATGCAAAGTCTTTCCAAGAATTTGATAATCAGATTCCACATCTTGAAGGGGGGATTCCTATATTGAATCAAACTGTGGAATCATGTCCTGAAGCACTCTCTCCCCCACATGAAGAAACAACCACGGATGACACATTGAATGATGTGATTGACATAATTGGGAGATTGAATCTTGAATCAATCCCAACTCAGTCAAATGACCAGCCTGGGCCATCTCAGAAAGGTCCTCCCAAATGGCCGACAAAGACACTGGAGAATGTTCATCCTGATGAGGTTGGAAAAACAGGAACAAGAAGTTCCACTCAACAAATCGAAGGTGATGTAGATAATTGTGATTCTCCTGTTGATATGGATATTGCTTATAACTGTGAATTGAGTTTGTCTACAGATCATGAACCAACTTCCTTCAAAGAAGCCGCTTCTCATGATGAATGGAAAGAAGCGATGCAGAAGGAGTATGATGCCTTGATAAAGAATGGCACTTGGAAGTTGGTTGATCCGCCTTTGGGAACGAAACCAATTGGTTGTAAGTGGGTCTACAAGAACAAGTACAAAGCAGACGGCTCACTTGACAAGCACAAGGCCAGGCTTGTGGCAAAAGGATTCGCACAGAAAGAAGGAGTCGATTATGAAGAAACTTTTGCTCCCACAGCAAAATGGACCACCATCCGAACTCTCTTTGCCTTAGCAGCTCAGAGTGGATGGAAAGTTCATCAGATGGATGTAAAAATAGCCTTCTTGAATGGAGATCTAAAGGAGAAAGTTTATATGTCCCAGCCAGAAGGATTTGTGATAAAGGGTCAAGAACACAAAGTTTGCAAACTTGTAAAATCGTTGTATGGCCTCAAGCAAGCACCACGAGCCCGGTATGAGAAATTGACCAAGCATCTTCTGAAACTTGATTTCAAACATTTTGATCTTGATGATGCAACTTTGTTTGTTAAGAAAGTTGGAAAAACAGTTGTATATCTTGTGGTATATGTAGATGATCTTTTGATAATAGGAAACAATGAGAGCTATATTGCATCCATGAAGAAAGAGTTGAAGAAAGGTTTTGAAATGACTGATTTGGGTCATGTTCATTACTATTTGGGTATTGAATTAATTCAACATCCTAAATTCATCTTTCTTTCTCAGAAGAAGTACATTGGAGATCTCTTGAACAAATTTGGCATGGATGATTGTAAACCCTTAGGCACTCCAATGGAACAAAACTTGAAGCTCACATCTATTGAAGGGAAGGAATTTGAGGATGCAACTAAGTATAGACAGCTTGTAGGAAGTCTTATCTACCCGACCACCACCAGACCTGACATTTCATTTGCTATTGCAATCCTCTCAAGGTTCATGCAAAAATCTTGTGAAGGACATTGGTCTGCTGTGAAAAGAGTGTTAAGGTACTTGAAGGGGACTCAAGACTTTGGACTCAAATATACACAGGTAGGCGACTTCAGCTTGATCGGATACTCTGATTCAGACTTTGATGGCGACAAAGAAACAGGGGTGTCTACTACAAGTTACACCATGAGTCTTGGATCAGGAGTTGTCTCATGGAGATCACGCAAACAGTCAGTTCCAACAGATTCCACGACCGAGGCAGAATATGTGGCAGCAGCTGAAGCAACAAAGGAAATTGTGTGGCTCCGGAAAATCCTGGAAGATTTGCAGATGAAACAAATGTACTCCACACCACTCATGATCAACAACACTTCTGCAATAAATTTGGCCAAGAACCCAAAGTTCCATGATTGAACAAAGCACATCAATACAAAGTACCATCTAATTCGACATCATGTTCAAGCCAAAACCATCCATCTACATCATTGTTCCACAAATGAGCAAACTGCTGATATCTTCACCAAAGCACTTGGAAGAGAAAAGTTTGAAAAGTTCAGATCGATGCTTGGACTCACCAACATCCCTTCGGATTAAAGGGGGGAATGTTGACACATAATCCTATGGGATGGGTGTGGATATGTATTTTTGTATAATAAATAATAGTAGGAAATAAGGAAGGCCAAGAGTCATTGGGAGATGAATCCCAATAGCCTCACCTCCATGTATAAATCCATGTGCATTCTTCAGCTAATACACATTCTGATTTGAGGAGTTACCTCCTGGTTTGACATTCTCAAAATTATAGTGATTTAGAAATACCTTTTTAAAATTTAAACATAAAAATAAAATTTTAAATAAATCAAATATTATTTATTTTGAAAATCTCAATGCATATTAATTATCATCATTATAATATATTTTAAAATTTTATTTTAAAATAAAAAGAATATTAGTAAATTTTGTTTTTTTTTTCAAAAACTTATTATTATTATTATTATTATAAAGACTAGATCCGTTAAAAAAAATTTAAGAAAGCCTAAAAAAATTAAATATTATGATAAAAACAAATTTTAAAAAAGCCTTAAAGAGAATAAATATTACGATGAAATGTGATTTCACAAAAGACCAGTGTGAAGTAGTCTTTTTGTTTAAAAGAATGAATTATAGGACAACATGCATGGAACTATAAGTTTTCTTTTTATAACATAGTAGAGGTATATATTCTTTTGTAGAGCATTATTCTAACTGATACATTTTATTCAAGACATCCTTTGTTCTAGGAGTCTCTTTTATTATCATGAGACACATGTAATTTGAAATAAAGGCTGGAGATTTTAAATTAGAAGTCATTCTTTTTATAGTTAAAATTTTGATAGAAAAAATAAATTGCAAAATTGAATGGTTCCACATACTATGGAATAATAAAAAATTGGCCCATTTCCATACCAATTTGACTATCAAGTTAAGGAAAAATGATTTGACTATCAAGGAAAAATGATAGTTTTTAATGAATGACAACTTATTAACCAATCAATTCTCTAATTCTGAAAGTCCCAATTTTGTTTATATTTGATAAATATCTATATAAATGAGTATTTTAATTAATATTAAAATCATAAATTATAAATAACAAATTATTATAACTCTTTTATTACAAAAAAATTATCTATTTATATAACTCATTTGTTTACATTTACCACAATTCTTTATACAAATAAAATATAAATGAGTATTTTAATTATTATAAAAATTATTTACTTATATAATTCATTTGTATACATTTACTACAATTTTTTCATGTAAATAAAATATTCTTATGTAAATAAAATATAGATGAATATTTTGATTAGTTTTGAAATTATTAATTATTAATAACAAATTATTATAACTATTAAATAAGTCAAATTTACCATTGAGAAAACAATGTGATATCAGGGCTTAAAAGTTTTTGGATGGGTTTATTTGGAAAATCGCTTCTTTTCATGGAAAGGTGTTTTCGACATGGATTTTGAAAGAATCACTTTTTCTTCATCTCTTCATGGACATGTGTTTTCCGAATAGCACTTTGATTGGGTTTTGCCTGCTGTAAATTCCTATAACATTCAGCATGTTTGATTACTATTGACTTTAAAACGAAAATTGGGGAAGAATTGAAAGTTAAAAAATTAAATCTGAATTTTTTGTGGTTTATAAAGTAGATAAGTATCTTTTTCAAATTAATCACATTTTTTTTTACCTAAATTATAACTCAATTTAATGTAAAGATCAATCCAATCAAATTCTTTGAGATGAAACTCGATGTAGATCCTGTGATACTATGAACTCATTCAATAAACTCAAAAAAATATATATGTTCAATTGGTAACACATTTAGCAGAGTTGTATTTTCAATAAATAAATGAAAAGAGGAAACTTGTCAGAATTTATGTTCTAATTTCCTGTTGTCCAAGGCCAAAAGCTTCAGATGAAGTCTCTGTACTTTAAACAAATACAGAAACTTCTAATTCTTTGTTGTTCAAGCCAGACAATAGACTGTGTATTAGACTTTTTTATTTATAGAACAATGACGCAGAGATTTGATTGCTAAGTCTATTAATACATACATATTCTATTTCTTTAATTTTGAACTTGTGAACTCTTAGAAAAAACACATACTCCTAACCAAAAACACATTCTCCTAACTCTTAAACCTATCCAAACTGCCCTCTAAAATAAGACATATACCTTATTACATACACAAAAAAGAAAGACTATAAACATAGATTTTCTGGGGCTCGTGAAGGGTACTGAAACAGAGATCAAGAGATGGTGCATATATTGGAATTGTACTCATCTTTAACGACTTCATAAGGGTAAGGTCCATAACTGCTTGAATTCACATACACAATTCTTGGACGCTCCTCTTTTTTCTCCTCCTTCTTCCCACCTTCCTTCTTCTCGCCCTCTGCCTTTTTCTCTTCTTTTGCAGGACCCAGGCTCAGCAGCTCTGTGTATCCGAATTTCCTCAGTTTCATTGTGACATCCACAGGATCTGCATCCCCGGTGACAGTTATCTTCTTCTCCTTCATATCCACTGCAACTGCCTCTACCCCTGCAATCAAACATCCACCCATAATCACTAATCAGTGCTCAAAACCCAATTAATGGTAATCAAAAGGCCGGGATTGATTAATTGAATAAATTTTACCCTCAACTCCCGCAACCGTCTGCATAACCCTTCTCTTACATTTTTCGTCCTCGATAGTCACTTTCAGCACCATTTTCTGCAAATCAAACACATGGCCATGCCATGATTATCATCTATGACTATCAGTGGGTTTAGTAATTTATTACATGAGTTGTTTTTAGTGTGATTTTTTTGGAAAATTTTCAGGTAATTTTTTCAGGTTTAATTTTTCTAAAATCAAGCATGAATTTATTGAAATTACAAGTTTAATGTATAACTCTGCACAATCCAAGTGCCCTAAAATTTTTCAATAGTAAAAAAAAAACCTATTTAAATAATACAAATGAAAATTTCATCTCAAAATTTTCTTCTACCACCTGAAACTCCGAAAACTCCAAAATAGTGCACTAAAAACAACTCCATTCATGACATACAGAACCTTAAACATTTGATTTTGCTTGAACAGAGCAAAAGTAGTAGCATACCTTCATATTTCACAGGAAATAGCAGCTTTCCAAAACTCTCTCTCTGAAATATGCAGAAGCCAAGAAACAGAGTATAATACAACTTGGTACAGGGAGTCTTGTAATATATCCTCTTAATGAAATCCCTAATGAAAGGCCAAAGAGATAGAAACTGATCAGAAATGACAGTGTGCCTTGACTTCATTAAGAAGCTAACTCAAATCATTAATATGCTGTGAGCCTTGACTTCCTTTTAAGATGAAACCAGGGTAAAATTGGCAAGGCAGGTAAAACTTTGACGGGCTTCAAGACCCGATGAAAATCTATGGTGCCCTTCATTTCACAATTATTGTCAAAATGGTATATTTTCTATTAATTCAATGCATATAAACAGAGTGTAACATGTGAAAGCTACTCACAGTCATTGGTAAGGAACAAAACTTTTGCATTCAGCTTTCTAAAGAAATGTTGTAATGAACATTTCACCTAGTATCAGTACAGAAAGTTAAATGTGATGATGAGAAGATACAAATGTTTTTGGAGTGAATTTTTTTGTAGTGGGTGAAGCTTAACTCATCGTCAAGGACAAAAAGTTGAATAAGATGTTGAGAAAAGAATAAAAAATCAATCTTATCAGAATTTTCAATCTTATAAAATTCCAAAACTGTCAATTTGCAACCTTATACAATGCCATGATTGCATCATCAAATTTTTATAGTCATTGCCCAGTGAATCACTACAGGCCGCCTTGGTCAACCACTACGAAGGAGCCTTGCACACCAAGCATTCCAAATAAGGCCCGGCCAGTGGAATACTTTAAAACTAATAAAATATGGTCAAAGATGTAGCCACGTTAATATTTTGTTTCCTGCTAATAAGAAATTTTCATTAACAAAGAAACTCCATGCAAACTAAAATAGTAGCTAAAGCCAACAAAAAAAAAGGGCTAATTTCTAGAGAATTAATAATAAAAAGGTTTTTTGATTGTTTTTCAAGATTAATCATATTATTTGATTTTTTGGTAGTGGTTTTCAACCTGTAATTCATTTGTGTTTTGAAAACGAAGTATAATAAATGTAAAAAACAAAATATGTAAAAATAATCATAAACAAGATGGAAAGAAAAAAATAAAGTCTGTATTTTTAATATTTAAGAGGCTAAAAATAGTTTATAGGACAGATTGTTTTTTTATCTGGTTTTTGTATTAGGTCTTTTTCTTGTGGAGTTTTACAATAAATCTTTTCAGTTTCTCGACAAACTCTTCGCTAAATAAATTATCCCAAGAGCTAACAGCCAGAATACTTGCATAATTTTCCTTAGTCCACCATTTTTTACAGATTTTTAAATCTTTGTCGGCATTAATGAAATTTTCTTAGGTCGGTAAGGAGCGAGATCAAAGATGTTGCACGTTAAAGACTTATTTCATATTAAGGGTTTATTATTTTATTTCATGTGATTAAGAAATTTTCATTGACAAAGTAACTCCATGTAAACTAAAATAAAAGCCACCAAAAAAAATATCCAAAGCCCTAATCATAACAGAGTTTACCAACATTGATATTTTGAAAACTTAAAATAAAGTGACAAAAAAAATTTGATTGTAAACCTCATTGACATCTAAACTTTGTTCGTGTTTAGATTTATTTTAAATTTGAATTTATCAAATATCTAGATAGATCAAATTTTTTAATGTGTAAAATGTATTAATTTTTTATATTAAATAAACTAGCAATTGCACCACATGTTGCAAAGGAAACGCCATAAGGCTAGAGTTTAGGGATGAATAGTATAGAAGGTAGAAGAAAAAAAATTATTCAATTTTATTTATTTACCAACACATATTAAAAGGTCTCCAGTGTTCTTACATGATTATTCCACTTCGTATCATCTATTATTCCACTTCGTATCATCTCTCTCTCCCAAGTACTCTTCATATCGTGAATGAATTGAAATAGTGTCCATTAAAACAATTGTTTTGGCCTCCATTGTTCTTCCATGATTATTCCACTTAGTATCATCTCTCTCTCCCAAGTACTCTTCATCTCGTGAATGCATTGAAATAGTGTCCATGAAAACAATTGTTTTGGTTGTTGTCCATGAAAACAATTGTTTTGGCTGCTTGGAGGTGAGTTGGAACTGAGGATAGGAAGAAATTTTGAGGATTTGAAAGAATTCTTTTCTACTCTGGATCTGTTTCATTGGGAATGAACTTCCTCATAGTACAGGGTCTGTTGGGTACACGTACCATCCATATGGGTATTGTCTAAAATTCAAAGAAACATGTTGCCTTGATGCCACCCAGATTGTTGTAGTTAAGATACATGTTAGATCTTCCTTTGTCTCCACCTTTAGCCACCATGATGCATGTAATAATGTATAGAAAGAGTGTTCCTAGATTTTTGTGGAGAAAGCCAATTATGAGTAAAGAGGGCATGTGGTTTTGTTCATGCTAGAAGAAATTAGGAAGGGGATAATTTCTAGAAATGTGGAGTTGAAGATAAAGCACCATTGTAGAAGGTGCATGTAGAATATTTTGATTCTTGTAATACATTTTGTGTTGAGTTTGAAAATATGAAAGATCGAGTATGTAAATGTTTTTTATTATGACGAGGAAGTCTAAAATATCAGTGAAAAATAAGAAACTGAGTATCTCATGTTTTTTATTATGATGAGGAAGTCTAAAAGATTAGTGAACAATAAGAAATTGAGTATCTCCTTAAAAGCGATGAGATGAACATTACATTTATTTTGTGCACATATCATAGGGTTACGAACAATGAGAAAGTTGCAATGTATAAAGGCACAAAAATTGTGGTTGCACAACAACCAAATATGTTTAAGAAATGATAGTGGTACCTAAAGAGCAAGATGTCATGGGAGAGTACCCCAACTTGAGGCAGCATTGGGTGATTATTTATGAGGCTTTTGATTCATGGGGTATTGATGGAGAATGGAAATGCCTCCATATCAAAGAATCTTTTTTTGTCATATATTTTGATTCTTCTAATACATTTTGTGTTGAGTTTGAAAATATGAAAGATCGAGTATGTAAATGTTTTTTATTATGATGAGCAAGTCTAAAATATCAGTGCTGAGTTTTAAAATATGAAAGATCGAGTATGTAAATGTTTTTTTATTATGATGAGGAAGTCTAAAATATCAGTGAACAATAAGAAACTGAGTATCTCATGTTTTTTATTATGATGAGGAAGTCTAAAAGATTAGTGAACAATAAGAAATTGAGTATCTCCTTGAAAGCGATGAGATGAACATTACATGTATTTTATGCACATATCATAGGGTTATGAACAATGAGAAAGTTGCAATGTATAAAGGCACAAAACTTGTGGTTGCACAACAACCAAATATGTTTAAGAAATGATAGTGGTACCTAAAGAGCAAGATGTCATGGGAGAGTACCCTAACTTGAGGCAGCATTGGGTGACTATTTATGAGGCTTTTGATTCATGGGGTATTGATGGAGAATGGAAATGCCTCCATATCAAAGAATATTTTTTTGTCATATACAGATGCACTTAATTCCATGGATTATTTGTCTGGTGTAAAAATTAATATTTGTATTAATGAACCCATGTACAATATGAAATCTCATAATTATTTATGCTAATCATCATTAGTGGGTTGCATTGTGTGCATTAATGGTTTTCCTCATTAAATGGTGCTAAATTAGTTTCTTTTATGCCTAACATTACCTCTCAGATTCATATACTATAGAATCATACCATTGATAGGTTTGGATTAAAGGCATTGGGCCTAGGTGGAAATTACTAATTTTTTCTACCTCTCCCAAGTAATCATGGTTTTTTCTCTCTTTAATTACATTTTCCACCATAGGCCTTGCAAGGAACATCCTAGAATAAAATTAATAGATAAATCATCCCCCAAAAAAATTATAATGATAATTTACTTAAAATTCATTATATCTAATTTTCCATAATTTTACAACTTAATTATTTTTTAACATCTTTTCTTTACATATTTCACCAATTATATTTCTAATAATTATATTTCTTTCATTTCATTTCAATTATATTTAAATATAACAACACAATTAGGACATCTTAGTGCCACTCTAGCTACAAATTATGTTTTTGGAAAAATTGCAAATTAATATATGAAGTAGAAAAATTAATTGCTTAAAAAGGTACAAAAACTTGCATAAATAATGGTGGGTAGTTACTCTCAGTAACTATAATATATGATATAAATTTGAATATGAATGTCAATGATATGATAATGGAGTGTATAGTATAAATTTAGATATAAATTACTTTTATATGGTTTAATTTTTTAAATATCAACAACCAAATTTTATGTTTATAAATTTTTAATATTCATAATTTAGTTGGTAGATTAAGTTAAATTGATATATATATATATATATATATATATATATATATAGATAGATAGATAATGGTGTAGGTGTTTTTTTTTTCTTTATAAATTTAATTTTTTATTTATTTATATATGTTTAATTTTTTTGTTTTTATTTTAATTTATTATTTAAAATTTGCAAATCACATTTATTAGTTTTATGTGCTTATTTTTATTGTGTTGAAAACTTCAAATGATAACATGAAAGTATTGGAGACATGAAAATATTAAAAAGTAAAACATGACATTTCTACTATAATCAACAATCTCATAATTTTAAAATAAAAAGTTTTACATTTCAATTAATCTATTTATATTTCATAACTCAAAAGTACATGTTTGTCACTCAAAAGCACAGATCAACCTACTTTACCATAAAACAAGCTGAAAGCATTCTAACCCATTGACATAAATCTTATAGATATTGGATTTTATCAATTTGGTGTTCACTATTCAATGCCTTAAAATGTGAATTCAATTAGCCTTGATCTTGGTCATCAGCCTCGTTTAATGATGTGCTACATGTGGAATTACACATATTTTTCAATCACACGATTGAGTCCCAGAAAGAGGTTGATGAGTTTGATGTTTAAGATAGGTTTTTTAAGAGCTAAAAAATTTCATATCAAGGGTTAAAATGATTTGTCGTTAAAATGATTTAGTATGATAGAAAATGAAATTTGAATTGGAGATAGTTTATTATTTTAGAATAGAAAACCTGTCATTAAATTCTGCTAGAATTTGAATCAATTTGACAACTTTACACACCCCATACACCTTAATCAATTTCACAATGTTACATGCCTGAAACATTAAGATTGAGAATTTCTGAAGATCATTTGAGATCAACCGGTAATTAATCTCGCACAATTCTCCAAACATTCATTTTGCTCCAGCAATGATGATGAAAAGTTGTGGACGAGAATGGAAAGAGAGGCCCCTCTTTTCTAGATTTGAGATAAATAAAAAATACAACGCTACTTCAATCATGTAAAACAAAAGTTGTAACTTCAATTTGTTAATCAGAAAGAGAAGCACAAAGATTCTGAAGTGAAAGAGAATTAAAAAATTATAAAGCATACGTTTACATTCTGAAGTAAAAGAGAATTATAAAAATTATAACGCATATGTTATATTGGCTTCGAAAACATAATTTTTAAATATATTATTTAAATAAAAAAATTACCTGAACTATTTTACTATACAGTGTGTCCAAAAGATGAATGACATCATGGTACCTCAGTCAGTCTAATTCGTGCAATTGCAAGCCTGAGTGATATTAGATTGACTTTGTTTTCATTTATTTTATCAATTTGTTCACAAGTTTATGGCACTACCAAATCAATAATATACATATAGCAATTTCAAAACACGATGAAACAAACAACAGTTTTGCGCAAAAGTTTCAGTAGTCGGTCTTGAAGATATTGGTGAACATGATATCTACCATTCTCTCCCTGTTACCTTTTCGGGGTCAAAACTTACTGTTTTGTTTGGTTTGAGTTAATTGGGTAGCTATAAAACCGATGCCGTTGTTTTATTGTCACCAAATGCTTTATCCTTAAAAATGAACATGAACAATAGGCTCAATAATTGATTCTGGTACAGAGAATTTATCCTGTTTCTGTGAACGTCTGCCCTGCAAATGACCTCCTTGTTTTATCATATTCAAGCGTGTAAGACAAATGGACAAATTGGAAGATTATTGCACAATATGCACTGCAAATATATTTCCCATCGTGAAATGTATTGACATTAATGCTCTGGGAATAAAAATCTTGAATAATTAATAATAAATACAACGGAAAATTCATGAAAGAAAATGAAGGAAGTTTCGATTATTATTATGGATAGATATTGGCTTCTCAGGAATTCCAAGCTGTGACCATGTGATCCTCTCTACCAGCTCTTCCATTGCCCCATAACCGGCTACAATCAGAATTTGGTTGAAATGACACTACCTTATTAACAACTCTCTATGAATAAACCAGAACTAATATGAACTTCAATAATCTTAACATTCCAAGTGCTATCGATAATTGTTCATCCAAATTTCCTAAAGATTTATATTAAATACAACCACCTCATAGAGAAATGAAAGCATTTGCTTGACGTGCCATTTTGGCCTTGCTCTCATGCAAGTATGCAACAATCTCCCCTGATATCTGTGACACAAACAGACCACTATATGACACTTGAAGTGATATTCAGACGAAAGATGAATAATGATTATAAGTACACCCTACTAAAATGTCGAGGCAAACTTGCCAAGCATGCATAAATATTCATAAACTTTTGCAGCAAATTCATCATTATATATTTTCAATAAGTGGCATCAGTGTCTGCATGACAAATTTTATATTCTCAAATTTATACAAATCAGGCTAGACACTTACCGGAATGGAATAAAATGTTGATAGGAAGAAACCCTTTTCGCATCTTTATCTCGGCATAACCAGTGTTCATGGACATTCTGCAAATGTTGCGGCATTATCATTCTGATATCCTTTCATGAACTAGATTTTTAAGATGTTTGGTTTCATCTTCTATCTTATATAAATGATTACATAAGCCATTGAATGAAGGACCATGCTACTGAAGCTATCTCCTCTGAAATATCAGTCAGAAACTGGATTTGGATATGCGTGGGGTTGAAACTTGCCTGTGCGCAAGCATGATAAGCCTGATCCCATCCTCAATCCCAAGATGAAGCATGACCTCGGCCATATATTGCAGCTAAAAGGCCAGATTCGACATCTTGGCTTCAACCGGGAGCAAGGGGCAGCTGCCGTCTATCCGGGCGCCATTCAGTACGCATACAGTTCAAGCCGCAAAGGCTTTCCGAGGTGCTTGACCGAGCGCAGCTTGGGGGCTCCCGCCCCAACAAATGTAGTCAAGAAAATGGAGCTGTCATCAAGCAAATGCTCCATGGAACAACACCCAAATACGTCCAGGAAAAAAAATATATGCAAAGCTCGCTCAGAAATTCAGAGAAATTGCGATTACCCAATACATAACTGATTAATATCGGTTAACTATTTTGTTGTAACTGTTTTTTTATATCAAACGGTAGATCTTTCTTCAATCGTCTAACACTAGATCTAAAGGTGAACAATGGTACAGAGTGGCACCCAGCAAAGTTGTTTTCAAATAAATACGCCTTACGGCGTAATTACACAAATTTGATTCTTTTTCATGTTTATAATAAATCTAATTTTAAGCTTGTACTAATATGTATTTACATACATACTTAATTTGTTCACTTTTTAATATGTTAATAACCTCTTTTCTACATTGAGTTATAAAGCACCTGCAATTTGTTCATCTTTTATGTTCTTTAATCATTAAGTCATTGAAATACTGGTTGAATATAAGTAACTAGTAAAAATATGTATATAACTTGAAATTCACATTATTTTACATTTATTAAATATGAAAAGATATGAAAATAATTTAGGTTTAATTTTTTCAATGGTTACAAAGATTATCATTAAGTTGAATTTATGTTACTTTTTTATTTTATTTATTCACATTTTATGTTATTGGTTTAGACAAATTCAATATGAGATGTCAAATTCATTTTTCATATAATATTTAATCAATTAGACAAAGGACATCAAATTATTTTCCATTTAAATTTATACATATCATCCACATCTCATCCATATTAGGGTGTAGAATGCACATTGTTTCTCTTAATACGATACAACATTATTTTATTGTGATAAAGGGCTTCTTTACTTTAATTGTGTGAATGATTCAATGGTTTTCTATATTGCAAGTTTCCATGTGAATAACTCCTCTTCTTGAACTTTTAAAAGGAGAAAATGTTAGAAAACTATGAACAACACCATTTATATTCCACCTGAATCAGTTCATAGGGAGGGAACATACCCTTGTACTCCCATTTGTCACTCATCCCATCTCGTATAAAAAATGGTAGTACAAGGGCAAGGGTAGATGGAAGTGCAAGGGAGATGATGGCTATGTGGAACCTCACCATTAATGTATTGATAGTGAATCATTACAGAAATTGGCACAAAACTTCGGCGAACATTATCCACATTGTTATATGGCATTGAATGTTGTGTGAGCATGGATATGCATCGTTATATTATTATCGTTAATAATCTGATGATGCATATCCATGATCATGCAACATTGAATCCTACGTAGCAATGTGGATATTAATTTCCTATAACTTCTCCTCTACTGAGACTTCGTCACAACCTTGCAAGCAATCATGGCAAGAAGGGGATGCAAAGATTTGTTAACACTATGGTGGATGTGGAAATTTATTTACCACCAAGGAGTTGTATGGAAGCAAGGCCTTCCTATTTTTCTCCTAATATGAAACCTGGCCATTAAGATGGAAGCTTCCATAGAATCACAGTCTAACAACAAACCCTGACCTTGAAAATTAGAAGCAATGAGCATTAGGATGGACTAGGAGGCTTCAATGTTGATACATCATGAAACTCTGAGTCGAAATAGAGGAAGTTTAGAGAATGGAAAGATGGAGTAATCATGTACACATCAAGGAATACCTTTGGCCATCTCTACAAAGATCCAAAAGAGGAAAACTGAAACTCGACAGTTTTCCGTAGGTTTTGAGGAAAGGCACAAAGAAACAACTAAATAGAGAATTTGCAAGTTAGAGGAATAATTCATCCAAAAGAGGAAACACATCAACAACACATGTATAGATGAAATTTTTTCCAAAATAGTAAACATGTCAGCAACACATGGATCGATGAAGAATTTTCCAAAATACTACCAAACACAGGGCATACCCGAGGTTAGGTTACCAACGGGCCTTTCAATCACCTTTCTAATTTCTCAGAAAGACAACCAAAAGTCTACTCATTTAATTATCAATCTGGAATTCATTTAGAACTTGTGAATTGTTGTGCATTGTTTATGCTAGTACAACCTAGTATGTGTCCTGAATTTATAATAATCTAATAATGTCACAGTGTGAAATATATATACTTTTACAAGTCAACACTTAATCAAGACACACCACTCTTGCAGGAAAGTAAAAGAAATCTAGCAGGAAATTAAATAGTAGGAAAAGTAAATCACACTTGCATGAAATGTAAACACTCTTTGTAAGAAAGAAAAATCACCAATTAGGTAAAGGTGACTTGCTCAAGTGTTTTAATATTTTTTATTGTTGTAATAATCATGCAATTGCATGTACAATAAGATGAAATGAATGGAAAACCAATAACTAAGATCAAATGTTAATACCAAAGTATCAAATTCAAGTTGTTCCCAATCATAAAATTGCAATAGTTCTAGGAAAGAATAAATGAAAGCCACATGCAGAGTTGCAACAATTTCCAAAACATCTAAAATGCTTAGATATGCAAGAATTTTATTAAATAGTAGATTAAAAAGTAATAACCATATAATATGGAGTTGCAACAGTTGTTAGTAAACGAAGTTACAATGAAAATGAAAATTAGAGTTGTAGCAAAAGGAAAACAAAGTGACTACGAATTAGATAATGACACATTGCGAAAATTAAAATGTTAATACTATTGTGACATCCCTCTGGTTAATCCCTTATTACATTATTATGAATTGTATTCATGTAAATAATGTGGAATGATGTAATAAAAATATTGGTTGAGGAGAGGACATGGATTTAGAGCTTAAGTGGGGAAGTTGTTCGGGTAATTGCTTGGGGAAATGACTAAACTCAGAGTTGCAATTAAGAGTAACCCATATGCTTGTAAGGAATTGGAAATAAGTTGGTATAGGCATTGAAAGAGTATGGGCTCCTGTAGAAATTAAAAATATAAACAATGTACATGAATTTAAGGAATGTATGGGCACCTCCGTGCGAGGGCGAAGTTAGTCCTACTCTTTTGAAAGGCATTGGCATGGTCAACACATTGAGAAAAGTACATGGGGGAAAATAGGAGAAGGGGCTGAAACAGAGGGAAAAACAAAGAATGTTTATTACTTAGGAGAAGTGGAGGTTGTCGTGTTGGAAGTGAATACACGTACAGAGTGAGAAAAAGACAAGAATAATTATTGGAGAGTGCAAATAGGGAGAGAACGCACAGGTGAATGTGTTGGTTGTAGGGGGGATTCATTCAATGAACCTCTGACATATCACGTGTGTTCGTGGCATACTAAATAATACCCTTAATTTGACTACATATTGGAAAATACCTCTAAAAATCACATTATTTAACCCCTTACTAACATGAATCGAATACACATTCCAATTTAAAAACCCCCTACTTTCACTAGATATTGTAGGTATCGATTTTTTCATTAACATTTTTTATTCCACTTTATATTTTTTTCATTAAATTTGAGCTTAATTTTTTATACCTACCAATATACAAACCCTTTACCCCCTATTATATGCTCAATATAATATGTCATTTTTTCCTCAATATATATCCCCCAATATGTATGCACGTGGTATGGTATTTCTCCCTTAGTGAATTCTTCGCGGTTGGTCGAAGGCATGTTGGTATGCTTGACTGAGAAATAGTGAGGAACAATGAGCTACTATTGAGGAGAAGGAACCATAGTGGCTGGAAAAGTCTAGTTGGGGTTGCAGGTGGAGTCACTATGGAATCATGGGACTCTTGTGTGTTTTTTTGGCTAGCTGAAGCATATTACCTTGAGATCTTTTTTACTTAGGCTCTAAATCTGGCTCGGGGGTGGCTATATACAAGAAATATTACAATGCATATTATCCTATGGTTTGGAGGAGGGTTGAAGTCCCTCCTCTAGTTGCCAACATTTTTGCTAAAACTAGATATGAAAATTCACATTATTTTACATTTATTAAATATGAAAAGATATGAAAATAATTTAGGTTTAAATTTTTCAATAGTTACAAAGATTACCATTAAGTTGAATTTATGTTAATTATTTATTTTATTTATTCACATTTTATGTTATTGGTTTTAGCCAATTAAATATGAGATGTCAAATTCCTTTTTCATATAATATTTAATCAATTAGATAAAGGACATCAAATTATTTTCCATTTAAATTTATACATATCATCCACATCTCATCCATATTAGGGTGTCGAATGCACATTGTTTCTCTTAATATAATACAACATTATTTAACTGTGATAAAGGACTTCTTTACTTTAATTGTGTGAATGATTCAATGGTTTTCTATCTTCCAAGTTTCCATGTGAATAACTCCTCTTCTTGAACTTTTAAAAGGAGAAAATGTTAGAAAGCTATGAACAACACCATTTATATTCCACCTGAATCAGTTCATAGGGAGGGAACATACCCTTGTACTACCATTTGTCACTCATCCCATCTCATATAAAAAATGGTAGTACAAGGGCAAGGGTAGATGGAAGTGCAAGGGAGATGATGGCTATGTGGAACCTCACCATTAATGTATTGATAGTGAATCATTACAGAAATTGGCACAAAACTTCGGCGAACATTATCCACGTTGTTATGTGGCATTGAATGTTGTGTGAGCATGGATATGCATCGTTAGATTATTACAGTTAATAATCTGATGATGCATATCCATGATCATGCAACATTGAAACCTACGTAGCAATGTGGATACCAATTTCCTATAAATTCTCCTCTACTAAGACTTCATCACAACCTTGCAAGCAATCATGGCAAGAAGGGGATGCAAAGATTTGTTAACACTATGGTGGATGTGGAAATTTATTTACCACCAAGGAGTTGTATGGAAGCAAGGCCTTCCTGTTTTTCTCCTAATATGAAACATGGCCATTAAGATGGAAGCTTCCATAGAATCCCAGTCTAACAACAAACCCTGACCTTGAAAATTAGAAGCAATGAGCATTAGGATGGACTAGGAGGCTTCAATGTTGATACATCATGAAACTCTGAGTCGAAATAGAGGAATTTTAGAAAATGGAAAGATAGAGAAATCATGTACACGTTAAGGAATACCTTTGGCCATCTCTACAAAGATCCAAAAGAGGAAAACCGAAGCTCGACAGTTTTCTATAGGTTTTGAGGAAAGCCACAAAGCAACAACCAAATAGAGAATTTTCAAGTTAGAGGAATAGTTCATGCAAAATAGGAAACACATCAAAAACACATGTATAGATGAAAATTTTTCCAAAATAGTAAACACGTCAACAACACATGGATCGATGAAGAATTTTCCAAAATACTACCAAACATAGGGCATACCAGAGGTTAGGTTACTAACGGGCCTTTCAATCACATGCAAAGTGTCAAATTCAAGTTGTTCCCAATCATAAAATTGCAATAGTTCTAGGAAAGAATAAATGAAAGCCACATGCAAAGTTACAACAATTTCCAAAACATTTGAAATGCTTAGATATGCTAGAATTTTGTTAAATAGTGGATTAAATAGTAATAACCATATAATATGGAGTTGCAACAGTTGTTAGTAAACGAAGTTAAAATGAAAATGAAAATTAGATTTGTAGCAAAAGGAGAACACAGTGACTACGAATTAGATAATGACGCATTGAAAAAATTAAAATGTTAATCATGTTATGACATACCTCTGGTTAATCCCTTATTACATTATTATGAATTGTATTCATGTAAATAATGTGGAATGATGTAATACAAATATTGGTTGAGGAGAGGACATGGATTTAGAGCTTGAGTGGGGAAGTTGTTGGGGTAATTTCTTGGGGAAATGACTAAACTCAGAGTTACAATTAAGTGTAACCTATATGCCTGTAAGGAATTGGAAATAAGTCGGTATAGGCATTGAAAGAGTATGGGTCCTATAGAAATTAAAAAGATAAACAATGTACATGAATTTTAAGGAATGTATGGGTACCTACGTGCGAGGGCGAAGTTAGTCCTACTCTTTTGAAAGGCACTGGCATGGTCAACACGCTGAGAAAATTACATGGGGGAAAATAGGAGAACGGGCTGAAAGAGAGGGAAAAACAAAGAATGTTTATTACTTAGGAGAAGTGGAGGTTGTCACGTTGCAAGTGAATACATGTACAGAGTGGGAAAAAGACAAGAATAGTTATTGGAGAGTGCAAATAAGGAGAGAACACACAGGTGGATGTGTTGGCTGTAGGGGGGATTCAATCAATGAACCTCTGACATATCATGTGTGTTCGTGGCATACTAAATAATACCCTTAATTTGACTACATATTGAAAAATACCTCTAAAAATCACATTATTTAACCCCTTACTAACATGAACCAAATATACATTCCAATCTAAAAAACCCCTACTTTCACTAGATATTGTAGGTATCCATTTTTTCATTAACATTTTTTTATTCCACTTTATATTTTTTCCATTAACTTTGAGCTTAATTTTTCATAACTACCAATATAAAAAACCTTTACCCCCTATTATATGCTCAATATGATATGTCATTTTTTCCTCAATATATATCCCCCAATATGTATGCACGTGGTATGGTAATTCTCCCTTAGTGAATACTTCGTGGTTGGTCGAAGGCATGTTGGTATGCCTGACTGAGAAATAGTGAGGAACAATGGGCTACTATTGAGGAGAAGGAACCATAGTGGTTGGAAAAGTCTCGTTGTGGTTGCAAGTGGAGTCATTATGGAATCATTGGACCCTTGTGTGTTTTTTTGGCTAGCTGAAGCATCTTACCTTGAGCTCTTCTTTACTTAGGCTCTAAATATGGCTCGGGGGTCGCTATATACAAGAAATATTACAATGCATATTATCCTATGGTTGGGAGGAGAGTTGAAGTCCCTCCTCTAGTTGTGAACATTTTCGCTAAAACTAGATAAGTGTTCATTCCTTGTAGTTTTTTGTATTATGAATGACCCGGAATGAATATCTCCTATACATCTAAGCAGGAGCGTCAAATTTGTTATATGGCCACAGAAGATTAGTTATGCAATATGTTTATGGAAATTATGGACTAATTGATATGGTGGAGTTGACCTTGAGTATCCTTGTAGGAGAACTGATGGTTTCATGCTTGGTGGTACATAATAACTAGGATTTGTTTAATTAGCTTATACCCTTGCGCTATATTTTGTCAATAACAGTATGAGGGGCAACTAGTTTGTTTGATGCAAGATGTTTATGGAATGCTTGGATGCACTGATTATCTCATCTGTTTGCATGTCATTTCCATTCATGGTTATATGGATAAATGCATGGTTATGTGAGTAGTTTCTTGTGGTGCAACCACATTATTGAATTAAGATAATATTTTTTTGTATTAAATAAAAGGCCAGATCAAAACCAGAAGGGAAATTTGTGAATACCTTCATTTTTTCAAGATGCGCAAGTGGGGTTGTGATTGGTCCGGATCGGCTCAACTTCCTTCATTTTGTGCCATGACTACTGCTCGTTCTTCCTCTAGCTCAAACAATTGGAACAAATCGCTAAGAATTTTTTCCACTTGCACCTCCGTGATGGTATCCCTCTTCCCAAACTAAAAGGAACTCTTTCTTCCACTTGCACCTACGTGATGGTATCCCTCTCCCTAGGTTGAAAGGAACTCTTCTCGAATGTGTCTGTGACAAGATGCGCATGTTTGTTGTGTTACTAGTATGTTCATAGCATTTGTATAACTTAATTGGATGTTTAAGTATTTATACATATGCATAATTTTGTGGTGTGTGGATCCCATGGTATTGTAGAAATTATACAACATGCATGTATATCTTGGATTCACCCGATCTAACAATGTAATAAAGTTAAATATTGAATCGCTTATACAAATGTTTTGCGAAATTAAAAATACAATCACCAATCACATGAAGTAAGAAGAATCAAATCAAACCACAACACAGATAATTTCCCGAGAAAAGCTTACAGCTAAAAAACCCCACTATGTTCTATTGTATATTCAACATGGATCATGAAAAAATTACATACAAAAATCTTCTCACAAGAGCCCTGCAGTACTCAGCTAATTGTCTCATTCTATCATGAACAAAACTAGCCAACACATAGCCAATTCTTCGCCTCTAGACAACCTGACTACAATCCCTAAGAGATAGGAATTATTTCCTTCCTTGACTGCGCAAATATCATGGGCACTCCAATGGGTGTTTGGTTGCATGTGCAACCCAATAATCTACAACTGATAGTCAACTTCCCTTTCACCTATATCTCAATTGGGTCTCCACTAGATCTGACATGCATGCAGCTAATAATAGTAAATCCTCAGTTGCATGTGAGATCACTGATTGTGAATTAATTAATATTTAATTCACTAGATCTCTCACTAGTGTATCTTCAGCTACAACTAGCACAACTGAGTTTAACTCACTTAATTGAGTTAAACTGATTACAACCTGCATTAACTAATGCACCACTGCACTTTGAACTCTGTTACAACTACAATTACTCTACATGCCTCACCAACTACCTCTAACTCGAAATCCACTAGCTAACTGAGTTTATCACTCTCAATTAACTATTTCAAGTCATCATTGAGAATAGATTACAGTTTATTATCCATCTTAATTAAGGGATAACTAAAATAGACATGCACCAAAAAATAGGACTGTGGGCCCCACCCTAGTGTAGGTGCTTAATGCACTAGGTGTGGGTGCTGAAATTTTCTTGTTGACTCTCAACACTCCCTCTGAAATAGAAATGGATTAACCTTCACCCAGATCTTGTCTCTATGGTATTCAAATTTGCTTCTGGTGAGCGTCTTCGTCAGAATATCTGCATCCTGATCTTCCGTGGGAATGTACTGAAGTAACATTGTTCTTCTCTGCACACAATCTCTGAGATGATGGTACCAAATATCTATATGCTTGGACCTATCATGAAACACAGGATTAATCTAGAGTTTAATGCAACTCTGATTATCACAATGAATCACTTTCGGATCCATCTGAGAACTAAACAAACCAACCAATATCTTTCTCATCCAGATAGCCTCACATTCAACTTGACTTGCTGCCATGTATTCCACTTCCGCTGAACTGAGTGCCATATATTGTTGTTTCTTGCTGTACCAGAAAATTGTTGTTGACCCTATGCTGAAGATCCCTCCTGATGTGCTCTTTCTATCTGATGGACTGCCCACCCAATCTTCATATGTGAAGCCTTGTAGCTTCACTCCCTTTGTTCGTATTTACCATAGACCATACTCTGATGTGCCCTTCAGGTATCTCAAGACATGCTTCCCCGCCTTCCAAAAGAGCTTGGTAGGCTTAACCAAGCTTGATTAAGTTGGTTAACTGCGTAGCAAATGTCTAGTCTGGTGTTCACTAGATACATTAGTGAACCAACTAAATACTTGTAGAAAGTAGCATCCACTACCTCTCAAGAAGTAGCATCCTCTTTCCTCTAATTTCCTGGAAGAGGACTATCCATGGGTTTGCAGCTCTACATGTGAACCTTACCCAGTATCTCCTTTGCATACTTGCCTTGATACACAAAAATTTCACCATCCCACTACCATATTTCCAATCCAAGGAAATAATGAAGGAGTACCATGTCCTTCATTTCGAACTCCCTTGCAAGATCCTCCTTGCATGAATGTATCACCTGCTCATCACGAGTCAAAATTATATCATCAACATAAAGAAAATGTTTGGTCTGGTGTTCACTAGATACATTAGTGAACAAAATAACTACTTGTAGAAAGTAGCATCCACTACCTCTCCAGAAGTAGCATCCTCTTTCCTCCAATTTCCTAGAAGAGGACTATCCATGGGTTTGCAGCTCTCCATGTGAAACTTACCCAGTATCTCCTTTGCATACTTGCCTTGATACACAAAAATTTCACCATCCCATTGCCATATTTCCAATCTAAGGAAATAATGAAGAAGTACCACATCCTTCATTTCAAACTCCCTTGCAAGATCCTCCTTGCATGAGTGTATCAGCTGCTCATCACGAGTCAAGATTATATCATCAACATAAAGAAAAATTATCAATATCTTACCCTCAACCACAATCTAGTACAGGTTTGCATCTGCTTCACTTTTGGTGAAGCCCAGTCCGATGAAATAATTGTTTATCCAAGTGTACCAAGCACGATGTGCTTGCTTCAGCCCATATAGTGCTCTTTTGATTCTACACGCATGCGACTCATTGTTGAAGATTTCAAAACCTTCAGGTTGCTCTATGTACACCTCTTCCTCATTGATCCCATTGAGAAACGTAGTTTTCACGTCCATTTGATGAATGTGCCAGCCCATCTGCGGTGAGAGTGCAAGGATGGATCTTATGGAAGAGTACCTTGCAACAGGTGCAAAATTCTCATCATAATCTATCCCCTCGATCTGTGAGAATCCTCGGGCCACAAATTTGGCCTTGTATTTCTCCACAATCCCATCAGCAACTTTCTTTACCTTGCAGGTCCATCTCTATCCAACCACTGATTTGTCGATCGGTCTTGGGACTATCTCCCATGCACTCTTCTTGACAATGGAGTCATACTCCTCCACCATTGCATCAACCCAAGTTGGTTGCTGCACTACTTCCTGAAAGGAAGATGGTTAAGTCACAATACATTTTCTCATAAGAGCCATGTATCCAGTAAATCATTTAGGAGAATGTCTATGTCTGCGTTGTGAAGTAGGGGCTTCTACATTCTTTGCAACGTCAAGTCAAAATCTATCAGCTTTCGTGGCGCGCCTTCTACCATTTTTGATGGATGGATCTGCATGAGTGCTTTTGTCCACTCTATGAACCTACTCATGTGGCTCATCCACATCTTGAGACTCATCCTTAGGAACCAACAACTCCTCCTCTGTATGCAAGTCCAACTCCCTCTCAAGGGACAACGGCATGGCTTTCTCCTCATCAAATTTTATATCTCGTCACACAACAATCATTCTGATTTTAAACAAATACACACGATAATTATGGGGTGTTTAAGTGTACCCCACAAAAATCCCAATCTCAGCTGTCGGTTCCAGCTTCTTCCTGGCGTCCTTGGTTACATGCACATAAACAGATGAGCCAAAAATCTTAAAGTGTGAAACATCAGGTTTCTTACCAGTGAAAGCCTCTTCAGGTGTACTCATGCCAAGTATCCTATGAGGACAACGGTTTTGCACAAATACCACAGCGTTGCATGCTTCCACCCACATATGCATCAATAGGCCTTGATCATGCAACATCGTTCTTGCTGTGTCCACAATCATTCTATTCTTTCTCTCTGCGACCCCATTCTGCTGTGGGTTATGAGGAGCTATGAGTTCTCTTCGAATTCATTATTTGTTACAAAAGTTCTTGAATTCGTTAGAGATGTATTCTCCACCATTATCGCTCCTAAGAGCCTTCACTTGCTTCCCCGAATATTTCTCCACCAGTGCCTTAAACTCTAAGAACTTAGAGAACGTCTGACCTTTCTTCTGCATGAAGAAGATCCAGCACTTATGAGAAAAATAATCAACAAATATTACATAGTACTTATGTTTTGATGTCGAAGAAAATTATGTTTTGATGTCGAAGCAACAGAGAATGGTCCACACACGTCTATGTGAACTCTCTCAAGGGTCCCCAAAGCTCAGTTCTCCTTCTCATGAAAGGTGGCCTTTACATATTTTCCCATAGTACATCCCTTTCATGTGTCTGACTGCACAATTTTACCCCTGGGAAAACCAATAGAAATATATTGCATGACTTTCATGGATCCATGGTGAAGATGGCCCAATGTACTGTGCCATTATTCGCCCTCATCCCGTCTCACCACTTGATTTTCCTTTCCCATAATTTTTACGTAGCCATCTACCTCCAACCTGTAGAGATTATTAACTCGAATCCCTATCCTCTTGGCTTGTCCTATTGTCTTATGTCACAGGAAATATTTTCCTTCACTAAAAACAACATCATAGCCTCTATCCTCCAACATTGCGATTGAGACTAAATTTTTCTTCAAACTTGGTACATGCATTACATCTTTTAATTGAAAGGGTTTACCTAACGGCCTTTGAAAGGTAATGGTACCAATCCCGATAGCACTGTACCGCCTGCCATCACCCATTTCAATATGCATCTGGAGATACTTCTCCTCCAAGTCACTGAAAAGTTCCTTATCTCCCGTTATGTGAAAGGAAGTGCCACTGTCCAAATACCACACAGATCCCAATGCACTTGAAACCATGCATGCGATCAATGAAAATTCAAGCTAAAATTGCAAGGCAAGGGCCTCAACAAATGTAGATCCTCCAACCTTCTTGTTCTTCTTCTTTTATGGATAGTTAGTAGAAAAATGCCCATGCTCGTGACAGTGAAAACACTTCACGTTGGACATGTCTTGCTTCTTGCCATTCTTGGACTCGGATTTAGAATGGAATTTCTTCCCCTTCCCCTTCCTCACCTTGGAATCCAAAGCACAATCCTCTTCATATTCATTCTTAGATGAAGATCCATCTCTAGTGTTCCATTTTAACTCCTCTTGCACCAAATCCGACCACAATCGTTCTCAATCTTGCAATTTTTCCCTTCCATTGACAGAGTCTTGATAACTGTGCCAACTCTTGGGAAGTCCTAGGAGATCCAAGCTCACCAAATCATCATCAAGGAATTTTATTCCAACGCTCCCCAATTCATCCCAACATTGGACAAACTTTGTTAGATATTTTGGAATGGTGTCACCCTTTTCCATCTTGATCTTCCTGAGTTTATCTTTGAGCGCTAATTTCCTATGGTTGCTGCTTCTCTGGAATAGATCTGTCAAAGCCTTACACATTGCATATGGTGTGGCTATCCCATGGAGGCTTGAGACAATGTGGTCTCGTACTCCCTCCAACAGGATCCTCCTCACCTTTTCCACTTTCTTTTGCCATGTATCAAGATTTGCAGCATCTGTCACAATGGGTTTAGGAACATCATTGTCAATGAATTCCTTCAAGCCATTGTCTTCGAGTACTACCTCCATCATTTCCTTCCAAGCAATATATTTTGAGTTGCCCTCGAGTGCATACTCCAACCTTAAGCCATTGAAAGCCATTTCAATCTTGAATCAGCTGTAGAACCAAGAAAGTCTTTCTGCAAATTCGAATTCTATCCAGTCACAAACTCAGCTCATGGTTCACTTCTACAATTTCCTGTGCTCTGATACCATGTATAAATTATACAACATGCATGTATATCTTGGATTCACCCAATATAACAATGTACTAAATTTAAATACTGAATTTCTTCTACAAATCTTTTGCAGAATTAAAAACACAATCGCCAATCACATGAAGTAAGAAGAATAAAACCAAACCACAACACAGATAATTTCCTGGGGAAAGCTTACAGCTAAAAAATCCCACTATCTTCTATTGTATATTCAGCATGGATCATGAAACAATTACATATAAAACTCTTCTCACAAGAGCCTCCAGTACTTAGCTAATTGTCTCACACTGTCATGAACAAAACTGGCCAACACATAGCCAATTCTCAGCCTCTAGACAGCTTGCCTTCCTTGCGCAATCCCTGATGAATGAAATCTCTAAAATATAGAAGTCTTGCCTTCCTTGACTGCGCAATTATCATGGGAACTCCAATGGGTGTTTGGTTGCATGTGTGTAACCCAATAATCCTACAACTGATAGTCAACTTCCCTTTCACCTAGATCTCAGTTGGGTCTCCACTGGATCTGACATGCATGCAGCTAATAATAGTAAATCCTCAGTTGCATGTGAGATCACTATTTGTGAATTAATTAATATTTAATTCACTAGATATCTCACTAGTGTATCTTCAGTTACAACTAGCACAACTGAGTTTAACTCACTTAATTGAGTTAAACTGATTATAACCTGCATTAACTAATGCACCACTGCACTTTGAACTCTGTTACAACTAGAATTACTCTGCATGCTTCACCAACTACGTCTAACTCGAAATCCACTAGCTAACTGAGTTTATCACTTTCAGTTAACTATTTCAAGTCATCATTGAGAATAGATTACAGTTTATTGTCCATCTTAACTAATGTATAACTAAAATAGACATGCACCCAAAAATAGCACTATGGGCACCACCCTAGTGTAGGTGCTTAATGCACTAGGCGTGGGTGTTGAAATTTTCTTGTTGAATCTCAAAAGGTATATACGATACAAGCAACATGGAGCCTCTGTGAATGGAGACAGATTTTCTCCATGTGTTAAATATGTTTATCATGGTTTTTATGGACTCTGCATGCTTTAATGTCCTTTACTCTTCCTCATTTTTGGAAGGACTTGATATGCATGGATAGAAAAATAATATCTGGTGTGGTTGTTGTTGATTTTGTAGAGTGCCATTTGGTTGTGATAAGGCTTGATTGGAAGATTGGTTAATTTATTGTAATGAAAATACTTGTAACACATGGCCTTGGGTTGTTGAATTATTTAAAGGAATGATCCCTTTCTATATGTGACAATATTAACATAGATGTGGTAATTTCCATCACACTACTGAGGGATTGATATTCCAATGACATGAGGCCAAAACCACCTATAGCTCAAGCAAGGTTGGCATAAAAGATGAAGTCAATTTGCAAAATTTAATAATATTAGAATTATTATTACATTTAAATTTAAGAAGAAATTGTGGTGTAATAAAAAATTATAGTACAAAAGAAAATTATTCCAGACTCTTATGAATTTTCTAGTGAAATAGGATGTCTAACAATTCTTAAAACAATTTATGACACTAAAACGGTTGAAGATGAAAAATACATTCTCTTAAAATATCTTAAATATATCCATATTAAAAGACAATTTCAAAAAAAAAATAAAAAATAAAATAAAAAATAAAATAAAAATAAATAAATAAATTAAATAAAATAAAATAAATAAATAACTAAATATTATTACTACCACTTAATCTTTTAAACATTTTAAATTCTCAAAATTATGGTGATTTAGAAATATTTTTTAAAATTTAAACATAAAAATAAAATTTAAAATAAATCAAATATTATTTATTTTGAAAATCTCAATGCATATTAATTATCATCATTATAATATATTTTTAAAATTTATTTTTATTAAATATTATTTATTTTTAAATTTTATTTTAAAATAAAAAGAATATTAATCTGCAAAAAGTTATGATTTATTTTTTTGAAATCTTAATAAAAATTATCACTTAATTTTATTAAAGCAAAGTGAGCTTGTTTCTAAAATCAGTAAATTTTGTTTTTTTCAAAAACTTATTATTATTATAAAGACTAAATCGGTTAAACAAAATTTAAGAAAGCCTTAAAAAAAAAAAAAAAACTATGATAAAAACAAATTTAAAAAAAACCTTAAAAAAGAATAAATATTACGATGAAATGTGATTTCACAAAGTGTGAAGTAGTCTTTTTTGTTTAAAAGAATGAATTAAAGGACCACATGCATGGAACTAGAAGTTTTGGTATATATTCTTTTGTAAAGCATAATTCTAACTGATACATTTTATTCAAGACATCCTTTTGTTCTAGGAGTCTCTTTTATTATCATGAGACATATGCAATTTGAAATAGAGGCTGGAGATTTTAAATTAGAAGTCATTCTTAGTATAATTAAAATTTTGATATAAAAAATAAATTGCAAGATTGAATGGTTCCACACACTATGGAATAATAAAAAATTGACCCATTTCCATACCAATTTGACTATCAAGTTAAGGAAAAATGATTGTTTTTAATGAATAGACAACTTATTAATCAATCAATTCTCTAATTCTGAAAATCCCAATCTTTTTTATATTTGATAAATATCTATATAAATAAGTATTTTAATTAATATTAAAATTATAAATTATGAATAACAAATTATTATAACTCTTCTTTATTATAAAAAATTATCTATTTTTATAACTCATTTGTATATATTTATCAAAATTCTTTATACAAATAAAATATAAATGAGTATTTTGATTATTATAAAAATTATTGACTTATATAATTCATTTGTATACATGTACTACAATTTTTCATGTGAATAAAATATAAATGAATATTTTGATTAGTTTTGAAATTATTAATTATTAATAACAAATTATTATAACTCTTAAATAAGTCAAATTTACCATTGAAAAAAAAATGTGATCTCAGGGCTTAAAAGTTTTTGGATGGGTTTATATGGAAATTCGCTTCTTTTCATGGAAAGGTGTTTTCGACATGGATTTTGAAAGAATCACTTTTTCTTCATCTCTTCATGGACATGTGTTTTCCGAATGGCACTTTGATTGGGTTTTGCCTCCTGTAAATTCCTATAACATTCAGCATGATTGATTACTATTGACTTTACGAAAATTGGTGAAGAATTGAAAGTTAAAAAATTAAATTTGAAATTTTTGTGATTTATAAAATAGATAAATATTTTTTTCAAATTAATTAATTTTTTTTTACCTAAATTATAACTCAATTTAATGTTAAAGATCAATCAAATCAAATTCTTTGAGATGGAACCCAATTTAGATCTTGTGATAATGTGAACTCATTCAATGAACTCAAAAATTATATATGTTCAATTGGTAACACATGTAGCAGAGTTGTATTTTCAATAAATTTATAAAAAACAGGGAAACTTGTGAGAATTTATGTTCTAATTTCCTGTTGTTCAAGGCCAAAAGCTTCAGATGAAGTCTCTGTACTTCAAACAAATACAGAAATTTCTAATTCTTTGTTGTTTAAGCCTGCTAGCAAATTGTGTATTAGATTTTTGTCTTTATAAGATAATGACTTAGAGGTTTGACTGTTAAGTCTATTAATACATACATATTCTATTTCTTTAGTTTTGAACTTATAAACTCTTAGAAAAAAACACATACTCTTAACTAAAAACACATTCTCCTAACTCTTAAACCTATCCAAACTGCCCTCTAAAATAACACATATACCCTATTACATACGCAAAAAAGAAAGACTATAAACATAGATTTTCTGGGGCTCGTGAAGGGTACTGAAACAGAGATCAACAGATGGTGCATATATTGGAATTGTACTCATCTTTAACGACTTCATAAGGGTAATGTCCATAACTGCTTGAATTCACATACACAATTCTTGGACGCTCCTCTTTTTTCTCCTCCTTCTTCCCACCCTCTGCCTTTTTCTCTTCTTTTGCAGGACCCAGGCTCAGCAGCTCTGTGTATCCGAATTTCCTCAGTTTCATTGTGACATCCACAGGATCTGCATCCCCTGTGACAGTTATCTTATTCTCCTTCATATCCACTGCAACTGACTCTACCCCTGCAATCAAACATCCACCCATAATCACTAATCAGTGCTCAAAACCCAATTAATGGTAATCAAAAGGCCAGGATTGATTAATTGAATGAATTTTACCCTCAACTCCCGCAACCGTCTGCATAACCCTTCTCTTACATTTTTCATCCTCGATAGTCACTTTCAGCACCATTTTCTGTAAATCAAACACATGGCCATGACCATTATCATATATCAGTGGGTTTAGTAATTCATCGCATGAGTTGTTTTTAGTGTGATTTTTTGGAAAATTTTCAGGTAAATTTTTCAAGTTTAATTTTTCTAAAATCAAACATGAATTTATTGAAATTAGAAGTTTAATGGGTAACTCTGCACAATCCAAGTGCCCTAGAATTTTTCAGAGTACTGAATTCATATATATAGTAAAAAAACCTATTTAAATAACACAAATGAAAATTTCATCTCAAAATTTTCTTCTATCACCTGAAACTCCGAAACTCCGAAACTCCAAAATAGTGCACTAAAAACAACTCCATTCACGACATACAGAACCTTAAACATTTGATTTTGCTTGAACAGAGCAAAAGTAGTAGCATACCTTCATATTTCACAGGAAATAGTAGCTTTCCAAAACTCTCTCTCTGATATATGAAGAAGCCAAGAAACAGAGTATAATACAACTTGGTACAGGGAGTCTTGTAATATATCTTCTTAATGAATTCCCTAATGAAAGGCCAACGAGATACAAACTGATCAGAAATGACAGTGTGCCTTGACTTCATTAAGAAGCTCACTCAAATCATTAATATGCTGTGAGCCTTGACTTCCTTTTAAGATGAAACCAGGGTAAGATTGGCAAGGCAGGTAAAACTTTGACAGGCTTCAAGACCCGATGAAAATCTATGGTGTCCTTCATTTCACAATTATTGTCAAAATGGTATTTTTCTATTAATTCAATGTATATAAACAGAGTGTAACATGTGAAAGCTACTCACAGTCATTGGTAAAGAACAAAACTTTTGCATTCAGCTTCCCAAAGAAATGTTTTAATGGACATTTCACCTGCTATCAGGACAGAAAGTTAAATGTGATGATGAGAAGATACAAATATTTTGGAGTGAATTTTTTGTTGTGTGTGAAGCTTAGTCATTTTATTTTAGAGTGCTAGGCTTTTAAAGACAGTAGGAAAAATTATGCAAGTATTCTTGTAGCTAGTCTCTGGGATAATTTATTCAGTGAAGAGTTTGTCGAGAAGATGGGAGCATTTACTGTAAAATTCCACAGAAAAAGGGCTGATTACATGAGTAGAAGCAATCTGTCCCATAAACTATTTGTAGCCTCGTAAACGTTAAAATTACTTTCTTTCTTTCTTTTCATTAAAGACAAAAAGTTGAATAAGATGTTGAGAAAGAATAACAAATCAATCTTATAAGATTTTTCAATCTTATAAAATTCCAAAACTGTCAATTTGCAATCTTATACAATGCCATGATTGCATCATCAAATTTTATTAGTCATTGCCCAGTGAATCACTACAGGCCGCCTTGGTCAACCACTACGAAGGAGCCTTGCACACCAAGCATTCCAAATAAGGCCCGGCCAGTGGAATACTTTAAAACTAATAAAATATGGTCAAAGATGTAGCCACGTTAATATTTTGTTTCCTGCGAATAAGAAATTTTCATTAATGCAAACTAAAATAGTAGCTAAAGCCCACAAAATAAAAAGAAGCTAATTTCTAGAGAATTAATAATAACAAAGTTTTTGTGATTGTTCTTCAAGATTAATCATATTATTTGTTTTTTGGTAGTGGTTTTCAACCTGTAATTCATTTTTGTTCATTTTTTAATCTTTGTCGGCATTAATGATTTTTTCTTAAGTTGGTAAGGCACGAGATCAAAGATGTTGCACTTTAAGCTTTGGCCACCACAAATTCCAAATGAAAACAGACCAGTGGAATATTTTAAAACTTAGTCCACCATTTTTTACAGATTTTTAAATCTTTGTCGGCGTTAATGAAATTTTCTTAGGTCGGTAAGGAGCGAGATCAAAGATGTTGCACGTTAAAGACTTATTTGATATTAAGGGTTTATTATTTTATTTCATGTGATTAAGAAATTTTCATTAACAAAGTAACTCCATGTAAACTAAAATAAAAGCCACCAAAAAAAATATCCAAAGCCTTAACCATAACAGAGTTTACCAACATTGATATTTTGAAAACTTAAAATAAAGTGACAAAAAAAATTGATTGTAAACCTTATTGACATCTAAACTTTGCTCGTGTTTAGATTTATTTTAAATTTGAATTTATCAAATATCTAGATAAATCAATTTTTTTAATGTGTAAAATGTATTAATTTTTTTATATTAAATAAATTACACAAATTTGATTCTTCTTCATGTTTATAATAAATCTAATTTTAAGCTTGCACTAATATGTAGGTATGTACATACTTAATTTGTTTAATTTTTAATATGTTAATAATATCTTTCCTACACTCAGTTATAAAGCACCTGCAATTTGTCCATCTTTTATTTTTTTTAATCATTAAGTCATTGAAATATTGGTTGAATATAAAGTATCTATTAAAAATATGTATATAACTTGAAATTCACATTATTTTACATTTATTAAATATGAAAATAATTTGGGTTTAAGTTTTTCAATGGTTACAAAGATTATCATTATGTTGAATTTATGTTAATTATTTATTTTATTTATTCACATTTTATGTTATTGGTTTTAGCCAATTAAATATGAGATGTTAAATTCCTTTTTCATATAATATTTAATCAATTAGACAAAGATTATCAAATTATTTTCCATTTAAATTCATACATATCATCTACATCTCATCCATATTAGGGTGTAGAATGCACATTGTTTCTCGTAATACAATACAACATTATTTCACTGTGATAAAGGACCTCTTTACTTTAATTGTGTGAATGATTCAATGGTTTTGTATCTTGCAAGTTTCTATGTGAATAACTCCTCTTCTTGAACTTTTAAAAGGAGAAAATGTTAGAAAGCTATGAACAACACCATTTATATTCCACCTGAATCAGTTCATAGGGAGGGAACATACCCTTGTACTCCCATTTGTCACTCGTCCCATCTCGTATAAAAAATGGTAGTACAAGGGCAAGGGTAGATGGAAGTGCAAGGGAGATGATGGCTATGTGGAACCTCACCATTAATGTATTGATAGTGAATCATTACAAAAATTGGCACAAAACTTCGGCGAACATTATCCACGTTGTTATATGGCATTGAATGGTGTGTGAGCATGGATATGCATCGTTAGATTATTACCGTTAATAATATGATGATGCATATCCATGATCATGCAACATTGAATCCTACGTAGCAATGTGGATATTAATTTCCTATAACTTCTCCTCTACTGAGACTTCATCACAACCTTGCAAGCAATCATGGCAAGAAGGGGATGCAAAGATTTGTTAGCACTGTGGTGGATGTGGAAATTTATTTACCACCAAGGAGTTGTATGGAAGCAAGGCCTTCCTGTTTTTCTCCTAATATGAAACCTGGCTATTAAGATGGAAGCTTCCATAGAATCCCAGTCTAGCAACAAACCCTGACCTTGAAAATTAGAAGTAATGAGCATTAGGATGGACTAGGAGGCTTCAATGTTGATACATCATGAAACTCTGAGTTGGAATAGAGGAAGTTTAGAGAATGGAAAGATGGAGCAATCATGTACACATCAAGGAATAGCTTTGGCCATCTCTACAAAGATCCTAAAGAGGAAAACTAAAACTCGACAGTTTTCCATAGGTTTTGAGGAAAGGCAAAAGGCAAAAACTAAATAGAGAATTTGCAAGTTAGAGGAATAATTCATCCAAAAGAGGAAACACATCAACAACACATGTATAGATGAAAATTTTTCCAAAATAGTAAACACGTCAGCAACACATGGATCGATGAAGATTTTTTCCAAAATACTACCAAACACAGGGCATGCCAGAGGTTAGGTTACTAATGGGGCTTTCAATCACCTTTCTAATTTCTCAGAAAGACAACCAAAAGTCTACTCATTTATTATCAATCTGGAATTCATTTAGAACTTGTGAACTGTTGTGCATTGCTTATGCTAGTATAACCTAGTATGTGTCCTGAAGTTATAGTAATCTAATAATGTCACTGTGTGAAATATATATACTTTTACAAGTCACCGCTTAATCAAGACATACCACTCTTGCAGGAAATTAAAAGAAATCTAGCAGGAAATTAAATAGTAGGAAAAGTAAATCACACTTGCATGAAATGTAAACACTCTTTGTAAGAAAGAAAAATCACCAATCAGGTAAAGGTGACTTGCTCAAGTGTTTTAATATTTTTTATTGTTGTAATAATCATGCAATTGCATGTACAATAAGATGAAATGATTGAAAAACCAATAACTAAGATCAAATGTAAACACCAAAGTATCAAATTCAAGTTGTTCCCAATCATAAAACTGCAATAGTTCTAGGAAAGAGTAAATGAAAGCCACATCCAAAGTTGCAACAATTTCCAAAACATCTGAAATACTTAGATATGCAAGAATTTTATTAAATAGTAGATTAAATAGTAATAACCATATAATATGGAGTTGCAACAGTTGTTAGTAAACGAAGTTACAATGAAAATGAAAATTAGAGTTGTAGCAAAAGGAAAACAAAGTGACTACGAATTAGATAATGACACATTGACAAAATTAAAATGTTAATCATGTTGTGACATCCCTCTGGTTAATCCCTTATCCCATTATTATGAATTGTATTCATGTAAATAATGTGGAATGATGTAATACAAATATTGGTTGAGGAGAGGACATGGATTTAGAGCTTGAGTGGGGAAGTTGTTGGGGTAATTTCTTGGGGAAATGACTAAACTCAGAGTTGCAATTAAGAGTAACCTATATGCCTGTAAGGAATTGGAAATAATTCGATATAGGCATTGAAAGTGTATGGTCTCCTATAGAAATTAAAAAGATAAACAATGTACATGAATTTTAAGGAATGTATGGGCACCTCCACGTTAGGGCGAAGTTAGTCCTACTCTTTTGAAAGGCACTGGCATGGTCAACACACTGAGAAAAGTACATGGGGGGAAATAGGAGAAGGGGTTGAAAGAGAGGGAAAAACAAAGAATGTTTATTACTTAGGAGAAGTGGAGGTTGTCGTGTTGGAAGTGAATACACGTACAGCGTGAGAAAAAGACAAGAATAATTATTGGAGAGTGCAAATAGGGAGAGAACACACAGGTGGATGTGTTGGTTGCAGGGGGGATTCACTCAATGAACCTCTGACATATCACGTGTGTTCGTGGCATACTAAATAATACCCTTAATTTGACTACATATTGGAAAATACCTCTAAAAAACATATTATTTAACCCCTTACTAACATGCACCAAATACACATTCCAATTTAAAACCCCCCTACTTTCACTAGATATTGTAGGTATCCATTTTTTCATTAACTTGGAGCTTAATTTTTTATACATACCACTATAAAAACCCTTTACCCCCTATTATATTCTCAATATAATATGTCATTTTTTCCTCAATATATATCCCCCAATATGTATGCATGTGGTATGGTATTTCTCCCTTAGTGAATCCTTCGCGGTTGGTTGAAGGCATGTTGGTATGCCTGACTGAGAAATAGTGAGGAACAATGGGCTACTATTGAGAAGAAGGAACCATAGTCGTTGGAAAAGTCTCATTGGGGTTGCAGGTGGAGTCACTATGGAATCATGGGACTCTTGTGTGCTTTTTTGGCTAGATGAAGCATATTACCTTGAGATATTCTTTACTTAGGCTCTAAATCTAGCTCGGGGGTGGCTATATACAAGAAATATTACAATGCATATTATCCTATGGTTGGGAGGAGAGTTGAAGTCCCTCCTCTAGTTGCCAACATTTTCGCTAAAACTAGATATGAAAATTCACATTATTTTAAATTTATTAAATATGAAAAGATATGAAAATAATTTAGGTTTAAATTTTTCAATAGTTACGAAGATTACCAGTAAGTTGAATTTATGCTAATTATTTATTTTATTTATTCACATTTTATGTTATTGGTTTTAGCCAATTAAATATGAGATGTCAAATTCCTTTTTCATATAATATTTAATCAATTAGACAAAGGACATCAAATTATTTTCCATTTAAATTTATACATATCATCCACATCTCATCTATATTAGGGTGTAGAATGCACATTGTTTCTCTTAATAAAATACAACATTATTTTACTGTGATAAAGGACATATTTACTTTAATTGTGTGAATGATTCAATGGTTTTGTATCTTGCAAGTTTCCATGTGAATAACTCCTCTTCTTGAACTTTTAAAAGGAGAAAATGTTAGAAAGCTATAAACAACACCATTTATATTCCACCTGAATTAGTTCATAGGGAGGGAACATACCCTTGTACTACCATTTGTTACTCATCCCATCTCGTATAAAAAATGGTAGTACAAGGGCAAGGGTAGATGGAAGTGCAAGGGAGATGATGGCTATGTGGAACCTCCCCATTAATGTATTGATAGTGAATCATTAAAGAAATTGGCACAAAACTTCGGTGAACATTATCCACATTGTTATGTGGCATTGAATGTTGTGTGAGCATGGATATGCATCGTTAGATTATTACAGTTAATAATCTGATGATCCATATCCATGATCATGCAACATTGAATCCTACGTAGCAATGTGGATATTAATTTCCTATAACTTCTCCTCTATTGAGACTTCATCACAACCTCACAAGCAATCATGGCAAGAAGGGGATGCAGAGATTTGTTAACATTGTGGTGGATGTGGAAATTTATTTACCACCAAGGAGTTGTATGGAAGCAAGGCCTTCCTGTTTTTCTCCTAATATGCACCTGGCCATTAAGATGGAAGCTTCCATAGAATCCCAGTCTAACAACAAACCCTAACCTTGAAAATTAGAAGCAATGAGCATTAGGATGGACTAGGAGGCTTCAATGTTGATACATCATGAAACTTTGAGTCAGAATAGAGGAATTTTAGAGAATGGAAAGATGGGGCAATCATGTACACATCAAGGAATACCTTTGGTCATCTCTACAAATATTGAGAAGAGGAAAACTGAAGCTTGACAGTTTTCCATAGGTTTTGAGGAAAGGCACAAAGCAACAACTAAATAGAGAATTTGCAAGTTAGAGGAATAGTTCATCCAAAGGAGGAAACACATCAACAACACATGTATAGATGAAAACTTTTCCAAAATAGTAAACACGTCAGCAACACATGGATCGATGAAGAATTTTCCAAAATACTACAAAACACAGGGCATATCATAGGTTAGGTTACTAATGGGCCTTTCAATCACCTTTCTAATTTCTTAGAAATACAACCAACAGTCTACTCATTTAATTATCAATCTGGAATTCATTTAGAACTTGTGAACTGTTGTGCATTGTTTATGCTATTACAACCTATCATGTGTCCTGAAGTTATAGTAATCTAATAATGTCACAGTATGAAATATATATTATTTCACAAGTCACCACTTAATCAAGACACATCACTCTTGCAGGAAAGTAAATAGTAGGAAAATTAAATCACACTTGCATGAAATGTAAACATTCTTTGTAAGAAAGAAAAATCACCAATCAGGTAAAGGTGACTTGCTCAAGTGTTTTAATATTTTTTATTGTTGTAATAATCATGCAATTGCATGTACAATAAGATGAAATGAATGAAAAACCAATAACTAAGATCAAATGTAAACACCAAAGTATCAAATTCAAGTTGTTCCCAATCATAGAATTGCAATAGTTCTAGGAAAGAATAAATGAAAGCCACATGCAAAGTTGCAACAATTTCCAAAACATCTGAAATGCTTAGATATGCTAGAATTTTGTTAAATAGTGGATTAAATAGTAATAACCACATAATATGGAGTTGCAACAATTGTTAGTAAACGAAGTTACAATGAAAATGAAAATTAGAGTTGTAGCAAAAGGAAAACAAAGTGACTACGAATTAGATAATGACACATTAACAAAATTAAAATGTTAATCATGTTGTGACATCCCTCTGGTTAATCCCTTATTACATTATTATGAATTGTATTGATGTAAATAATTTGGAATTATGTAATACAAATATTGGTTGAGGAGAGGACATGGATTTAGAGCTTGAGTGGGGAAGTTGTTGGGGTAATTTCTTGGGGAAATGACTAAACTCAGAGTTGCAATTAAGAGTAACCTATATGCCTGTAAGGAATTGGAAATAAGTTGGTATAGGCATTGAAAGAGTATGGGCTCCTGTAGAAATTAAAAAGATAAACAATGTACATGAATTTTAAGGAATGTATGGGTACCTACGCATGAGGGTGAAGTTAGTCCTACTCTTTTGAAAGGCATTGGCATGGTCAACACGCTGAGAAAAGTACATGGGGGGAAATAGGAGAAGGGACTGGAAGAGAGGGAAAAACAAAGAATGTTTATTACTTAGGAGAAGTGGAGGTTGTCGCGTTGGAAGTGAATACACGTATAGAATGAGAAAAAGACAATAATAGTTATTGGAGAGTGCAAATAAGGAGAGAACACACAGGTGGATGTGTTGGCTGCAGGGGGGATTCACTCAATGAACCTTTGACATATCACATGTGTTCATGGCATACTAAATAATACCCTTAATTTGACTACATATTGGAAAATACCTCTAAAAATCACATTATTTAACCCCTTACCATGAACCAAATACACATTCCAATTTAAAAACCCCCTACTTTCATTAGATATTGTAGGTATCCATTTTTTCATTAACATTTTTTATTTCACTTTATATTTTTTTCATTAAATTTGAGCTTAATTTTTTATACCTACCAATATAAAAACCCTTTACCCCCTATTATATGCTCAATATAATATGTCACTTTTTCCTCAGTATATATCCCCCAATATGTATGCACGTGGTATGGTATTTCTCCCTTAGTGAATCCTTCACGGTTGGTCGAAGGCATGTTGGTATGCCTAAGTGAGATATAGTGAGGAACAATGGGATACTATTGAGGAGAAGGAACCATAGTGGTTGGAAAAGTCTCGTTGGGGTTGCAGGTGGAGTCACTATGGAATCATGGGACTCTTGTGTGTTTTTTTGGCTAGCTGAAGCATCTTACCTTGAGCTCTTCTTTACTTAGGCTCTAAATCTGGCTTGGGGGTGGTTATATACAAGAAATATTACAGTGCATATTATGGTTGGGAGGAGAGTTGAAGTCCCTCCTCTAGTTGCCAAAATTTTCGCTAAAACTAGATAAGTGTTCATTCCTTGTAAATGCTTGTATTATGAATGACCCGAAATGAATATCTCCTATACATCTAAGTAGGAGTGCCAAATTTTTTATATGGCCACAGAAGATTAGTTATGTAATATGTTTATGGAAATTATGGACTGATTGATATGGTGGAGTTGACCTTGAGTATCCTTGTAGGAGAACTGATGGTTGCATGCTTGGTGGTACATAATAACTAGGATTTCTTTAATTGGCTTACACCCCTGCACTATCTTTTTTCAATAAGAGTATGAGGGGAAACTAGCTTGTTTGATGCAAAATGTTTATGGAATGCTTGGATGCACTGATTATCTCATGTGTTTGAATGTCATTTCCATTCATGGTTATATGGATAAATGCGTGGTTGTGTGAGTAGTTTCTTGTGGTGCAACCACATTGTTCAATTAAGATAATATTATTTTGTATTAAATAAAAGGTCGGATCAAAACCAGAAGGGAAATTGGTGAATACCTTCATTTTTTCAAGATGAGCGAGGGGGGTGGTGATTGGTCCGGATCGACTCAACTTCCTTCATTTTGTGCCATGTCTACTGCTCGTTCTTCCTCTAGCTCAAACAATTGGAACAAATCACCAAGAATTTCTTCCACTTGTACCTCTGTGATGGTATCCCTCTTCCTAGGCTAAAAGGAACTCTTTCTTCCACTTGCGCCTACATGATGGTATATCTCTCCCCAAGTTGAAAGGAACTCTTCTCGAATGTGTCTGTGAAAAGATGCTCATGTTTGTTGTGTTACTAGTATGTTCATAACATTTGTATAACTTAATTGGATGTTTAAGTATTTATACATATGCATGATTTTGTGGTGTGTGGATCCCATGGTATTGTAGAAATTACACAACATGCATGTATATCTTAGATTCACCCGATCTAACAATGTAATAAAGTTAAATACTGAATCGCTTATACAAATATTTTGCGAAATTAAAAACACAATCGCCAATCACATGAAGTAAGAAGAATCAAATCAAACCACAACACAGATAATTTCCCGGGGAAAGCTTACAGCTAAAAAACCCCACTATCTTCTATTGTATATTCAACATGGATCATGAAAAAATTACATACAAAACTCTTCTCACAAGAGCCCTCCAATACTCAGCTAATTGTCTCATGCTGTCATGAACAAAACTAGCCAACACATAGCCAATTCTTAGCCTCTAGATAGCCTGACTTGCTTGTGCAATCCCTGATGAATGCAATCCCTAAGAGATAGGAATTCTTTCCTTCCTTGACTGCGCAAGTATCATGGGCACTCCAATGGGTGTTTGGTTGCATGTGCAACCCAATAATATACAACTGATAGTCAACTTCCCTTTCACCTAGATCTCAACTAGGTCTCCACTAGATCTGACATGCATGCAACTAATAATAGTAAATCCTTAGTTACATGTGAGATCACTGATTGTGAATTAATTAATATTTAATTCACCGGATCTCCCACTAGTGTATCTTCAGTTGCAACTAGCACAACTGAGTTTAACTCACTTAACCAAGTTAAACGTATTACAACTTGCATTAACTAATGCACCACTACACTTTTAACTCTGTTACAACTACAATACTCTACATGCCTCACCAACTACCTCTAACTCGAAATCCACTAGCTGACTGAGTTTATCACTCTCAGTTAACTATTTCAAGTCATCATTGAGAATAGATTACAATTTATTGTCCTTCTTAATTAAGGGATAACTAAAATAGACATGCACCCAAAAATAGGACTGTGGGCCCCACCCTAGTGTAGGTGCTTAATGCACTAGGCGTGGGTGCTGAAATTTTCTTGTTGAATCTCAAAACTCCCTCTCAAATAGAAATGGATTATCCTTCACCTAGATCTTGTTTCTACGGTATTCGAATTTGCTCCTGGTGAGCGCCTTCGTCAGAATATCTGCATCCTGATATTCCGTGGGAATGTACTGAAGTAACATTATTCTTCTCTGCCCACAATCTCTAAGATGATGGTACCATATATCTATATGCTTGGACCTATCATGCAACACAATATTAATTGAGAGTTTAATGCAACTCTGATTATCACAATGAATCACTTTTGGATCCATATGAGAACCAAACAAACCAACCAAGATCTTTCTCATCCAGATAGCCTCACATTCAACTTGACTTGCTGCCATGTATTCCACTTCCGCTGAATTGAGTGCCATAGATTGTTGTTTCTTGCTGTACTAAAAAATTGTTGTTGATCCTATGCTGAAGATCCCTCCTGATGTGCTCTTTCTATCTGATGGACTACCCACCCGATCTTCATCTGTGAAGCCTTGTAGCTTCACTCCCTTTGTCTGTATTTACCATAGACCATACTCTGATGTGCCCCTCAGGTATCTCAAGACATGCTTCCCCGCCTTCCAAAAGAGCTTGGTAGGCTTAACCAAGCTTGATTAAGTTGGTTAACTGCATAGAAAATGTCTAGTCTGGTGTTCACTAGATACATTAGTGAACCAACTAAATACTTGTAGAAAGTAGCATCCACTACCTCTCAAGAAGTAGCATCCTCTTTCCTCTAATTTCCTAGAAGAGGACTATCCATGGGTTTGCAGCTCTACATGTGAACCTTACCCAGTATCTCCTTTGCATACTTGCCTTGATACACAAAAATTTCACCATCCCACTACCATATTTCCAATCCAAGGAAATAATGAAGGAGTACCATGTCCTTCATTTCGAACTCCCTTGCAATATCCTCCTTGCATGAATGTATCACCTACTCATCACGAGTCAAAATTATATCATCAACATAAAGAGAAATGATCAATAGCTTACCCTCAACCACAATCTGGTACAGGTTTGCATCTGCTTCACTTTTGATGAAGCCCAGTCCGATGAAATAGGTCCGATGAAATAACTATTTATCTCAGTGTACCAAGCACGATGTGCCTTCTTCAAGTGGCACAAATAAGTGCCTCTGAGTCTGGAGAAGCATGTGACTCATTGTTAAAGATTTCAAAACCTTCAGGTTGCTCTATGTACGCCTCTTCCTCATTGGTCCCATTGAGAAATGTAGTTTTCATGTCCATTTGATGAATGCGCTAGCCCATTTGTGCTGAGAGTGCAAGGATGGATCTTATGGAAGAGTACCTTGCAACAGGTGCAAAAGTCTCATCATAATCTATCCCCTTGATCTGTGATAATCCTCGAGCCACAAATTTGGCCTTGTATTTCTCCACAATCCCATCAGCAACTTTCTTTACCTTGCAGATCCATCTCGATCCAACCACTGATTTGTCGACCGGTCTGGGGACTATCTCCCATGCACGGTTCTAATGGAGTTATACTCTCTTCCACCATCGCATCAACCCAAGTTGTCGTACTACTTCCAAAGGAACATACAGCCACAACACATTTCTTTCATAAGAGCTATGTATCCAAGAATCATTTAGTGAATGTCTATGTCTACGCGCTGTGAAGTAGGGGCTTCTACATTCTCTCGCAACGCCAAGTCTCAATATATCAACTTCTGTCGTGCGCCTTCTACCATTTTTGATGGATGGCTCTACATTAGTGTTTTTCTCCATGAACCTCCTCATGTGGCTGATCCAAAACATTAGGCTCATCCTTAGGAACCAACAGTTCCTCCTGTGCATGCAATTTTATCTCCCTCTCAAGGGACAACCACATGGATTTCTCCTCATCAAATTTTATATCTCGTTGCATAGCAGTCATTCCACTGTTTGGAAAATACACTCGATAATTATGGGGTGTTTCAGTGTACCCCAAAAAAATATCGATCTTAGCTGTCGGTTCCAGCTTCTTCCTAGTGTCCTTGGTCACATGCACATAAATAGATGAGCCAAAAATCTTAAAGTATGAAACATCAGGTTTCTTACCAATGAAAGCCTCTTCAGGTGTACTCATGCCAAGTATCTTATGAGGACAACAGTTATCCAAAAATACCACAGTGTTGCATGCTTTCGCCCATAGATGCATTGGTAGGCCTTGATCATGCAACATTGCTCTTGCTGCACCCACGATCGTTCTGTTCTTTCTTTCCGCAAACCCATTCTGCTGTGGGTTATGAGGTGCTATCAATTATCTTCGAATTCCTTATTTGCTGTAGAAGTTCTTGAATTTGTTAGAGATTTATTCTCCACCATTATCGCTCCTAAGAGACTTCACTTGCTTCCTTGACTCTTTCTCTATCAGTGCCTTAAACTCACAGAACTTAGAGAATGTCTGATCTTTCTTTTGCATGAAGAAGATCCAGCTCTTATGAGAAAAATCATCAACAAATATTGCATAGTACTTATATTTTGCTATCGAAGCAACAGAGAATGGTCCACACATGTCTATGTGAACTCTCTCAAGGATCCTCGAAGCTTGGTTCTCCTTCTCATGAAAGGTGGCCTTTACATATTTTCCCATAGTACATCCCTTTCATGTGTTTGACTGCGCAAGTGTACCCCTAGGAAGACCAGTAGAAATATTTTTCATGACTTTCAAGGCTCCATGGTGAAGATGGCCCAATCTCCTGTGCCATAATTCACCCTCATCTCGGCTCACCACTTGATCTTCCTTGCCCATCATTGTTGCACAGCCATCTACCTCCAGCTTGTAGATATTCTTAACTCGAATCCCTATCCTCTTGGCTTGTCCTGTTGTTTTATGTCGCAGGAAATATTTTCCTTCACTAAAAATAACATCATAGCCTCTATCCTCCAACATTGCGACTGACATTAAATTTTTCTTCAAACTTGGTACATGTATTACATATTTTAATTGAAAGGGTTTACCTAACTGCCTCTGGAAGGTAATGGTACCAATCCCAGTAGCACTGTACTGCCCGTCATCACCCATTTCAATATGCATCTGGAGATCCTTCTCCCCTAAGTCACTGAAAATTTCCTTGTCTCCCGTCATGTGAAAGGAAGCACCATTATCCAAATGCCACACATATCCCAATGCACTGGATACCATGCATACGATCAATGAGAATTCAAGCTCAAATCAAGAAGGCAAGTGCTCATCAACCGAGATCCTCCACTCCTTCGTTTCTTCTTCTTTATGGATAGCTTAGTAGAAAAATGCCCATGCTCGTGACAAGAAAACATTCACACGGGACATGTCCTCCGCTTCTTCCTTCTTGCCATTCTTTGACTGGACTCGATTTAGAATGGAATTTCTTCCCTTCCCCTTCCTCACCTTGAAAGCCAAAGCACAATCCTCTTCATATTCATTCTTAGATGAAGATCTCTATAAATTCCGCTCAACCTCCTGGCACTCAACCGAATACAACACCTGCCGCCGGGGGCGTCACTCACAAACCAATATTATATCACGTGCGTTCATATTGGGGTAAAAAAAATCAAAAAATCAAAAAACATTATATTGTCTTTATAACTAGAGGGGAGAGGGTTTTTTATTTATTATATAAAATATTTATATTTTGAGGTATTTTTTTTTAATTTTTATGGCCAGGCGGAGTTACAAACTCGTGGAAGAGGAGAGGGAAAATCGATTTTTGGTCGACTGGAGCAGAAGGAGGGCAAAAATGCGATTTTTGGTCGATTGGAGGCGAGAAGGAGGGGGAAAACGCGATTTTTGGTCGACTGGAGCAGAAGAGGAGGGGAAAATGCCATTTTTGGTTCGACTGGAGGCGAGAAGAGGGGAAAAATGCGATTTTTGGTCGACTGGAGCAGAGGAGGAGGGCGAAAATGCGATTTTTGGTCGATTGGAGGCGAGAAGGAGGGGGGAAACGCAATTTTTGGTCGACTGGAGCAGAGGAGGAGGGGAAAATGCCATTTTTGGTTCGACTGGAGGCGAGAAGGAGGGGAAAAATGCGTTTTTGGTCGACTGGAGCAGTTTTTGGTTCCACTGGAGCAGAGCAAGTTGTGGAAAGGCGAGAAGGAGGGAGCCGGATGCACGCATTGATAGATTCATTCATTCAGGGAAGCGTGCCTCACCAGCTTTTGAAGTCAATACTTCTTCGTCATTTCGTAATCCGCAGGGTATGATACCATATCGCTCCACAGTTACTCGACCCCTTACACGTTACTTAGGCATGGCAAAACCAGTAAATGGTTTAGAAATAAATTGCAGTCTTTTTGCCTCTATAGATTAGAGGATTATTATCAACCATAACTTCTAACCTAATGAATTGAACCTCTGAACCATGTTGGAGTCTAATTATTTTGTTTTACATTGCTGACAAAATTTAACTGTCATTGCTTTTCGAGATTCACATAATTCTAAGCATCTGCTCTTTTTTATTTATTGTGAAACATAGCTGAAAATTTTAACTAAACGTAGATCTAATCAAATGCTGTGGAAGATGCAAATCCTGAGGAACCTTCAAACATTAACAATGGTATCTCTTATGGCTAGAGTAGTGTCATTCATAATAGTTTTCCTTATTCCAATTTTTTTTCATTTGTTTAAAGATAAATATGGCTTGATGGAGAACCATGAAATGGGTACTTCAAACCTCAAAGCAAAGGCTTAAGTACAACATCCGCATTCCTCCAAAATTGGAGGGCGCATAACCAAACTTCTGGCTGGCCTTTGTATTTGCAATGGATAATTTTCTGATATTCTTTTAACAGGTGAACCACCTGCTCTTGATTATACGCAATCTAATGTCCTACAGGATCAAATTTCAACATCACCTTTGGCCGTAAGGCATATCACAGGATTTAATTTCTACACTATGATTGGAGATTAGAAATACTCAACTTGTCATATAAAAGCAACCTAACTGAAACAATCTTTCCTTTACCTACAACTTATAGCTAACCAGCACATTGGCTGAATGGCAGGACATTGGTGGCCATGCAGAAGCGCTAAAATAATATTTTCTTTGCCTACAGTTTATGGATAACCAGCACAATGGCTGAATGGTAGGACATGGGAAGGATTGCATAAGTGCTGGAAAATCAACTGCGTTGAGGGCAGATTGTTTATCATTTCCACATGCGTTGTTATATAGACAGATAAATAATATAATTTAAGATATCAGGCTCTGCATGTAAATGGAATTGTTTTATTTTACTAATTCTGATAGAGCAATTACACCCCATAAAAAGAGCGACAAGCTTCAAAACATTAGGATAAAAAGGAGTGACAACCTTTAAAGCATTAGGATTAAATTGACTAAATACTTCAATGTCCATGACAGTTCCCATTTCAAGAGAAGTTAGATATTGCACATATAAGATAAGATATTACCACACTATAAGTAGGATCATCACAAATATATTCTCAGTTGAACAATGGATTTACTGTTAGTCAGCAACAAATATGGATGCTTCACCAGTAGCTTATTCCACCATAGGGGATCCAGAGCAGTATGGATCATTTTCATTCTCAGAAAGAACTGCCCAGGAGCATGGTATTGAGAAGTGCAATGGAAACCAGCCCAGTCTTCTCACAGAGGAAGAAAATAAAAGAACCCTGCAGTTCTCAGTAGAGGAAATTCAAGAGGAAATAAGAGGGTTGTGGGATATTGATACTCAACTATAAGCAGAGTAAAGATCAACTTGATAGAAGCAACATTGAAAAGGAAATGGAAGTAAATAGAGGTAAGTGGGATCAAGTGATTGTTGATTTGCAGGACATCAAGAAGCTGTATTCGAAGCTCGAGAAAGAAAATGTGGGGGAACTGGAAATGTGAGCTCCGGTGAAAAGCTTAATATCGATCTGTAATATAATTGTGATCAGCTCCGGTGACTGTTCATTAGAGGTATGGATATTGCCATTTTTAGGCAACTGCACGCTGACCTGATCATTCTCAAGGAAAAAATGTTTATGTTGTCTGAAGATGTGTAAACCCCAGATGCTATTCTCCTCTCAGGGCGTTTTATCCACAATTCTCTGTCATGTTTTCCAGTTTCAGGGTCAAATGTGTAGGCCTGTGACCTCCAAAGACTGCGTTGATTTTTTGTGAGTTTGTAAATTGTACAGGTAAAGATTGGCTAGTAATTTAATCCCTGGGAGGTACGTGCAATCTTTATAAATCGTGGGACCGATGAACCAATCCTGAAAGGAAGTCGGAAGAGATCTACAAATGCACAGAACCATACCATAGATGATTTTGTCTCTTTCAAGGGATTCTAGATAGGCATTTGACACCTTCTAATGCCCAAAACAATTTGTAACGAAAACAGGATATGCATACCAGAGATTTGGAGATATTTGTAGAATTTTTGAACTTTGCTCCTATACCATAGAATGCAGCTTGCTTTGATGGGATTGATTATCCTTTCGCTCCATAGAAACGGACTTATTAATGACCTTGATCTCCAGTGGATAGGTCTGCAGCTTATAATCAGAGATTAGAGCTGATGGAGAAGCAAAAATACTTTCCAGAGAGTGCGGTCTTGAGAGGGTTCTTCCCTTATTCATTCAGTCTCTTGAAACAGAGCTAAAATGCTCTTTCGGTACCTTTTCTATCCTTGATAGGACCTGCAGCCTAATCTTTGTAATTAGGGCTTTGTAAAACTGCCCAGAATTTCTACTTCTTGCTTCCACAATTTCGGTCTAGGGAACTCAATCTTTCTTGAGGTATAGTAATGCCAAACTGATTTTCTTTCTGCCCATTGTCCAAAGCCTTACCTCTGATATCATGTTGAGAAATCTAAGGCAAAACAGATATAGAATTTATTACTTGATTTCTAGGCAATTCTTGACACTTTCTTGTGAGTTAACTTGGAGCATTAGTATTGTTATTTAGTTCTATTTTATCATCAAGACACTTAGTTACTAGGTTGAATCAGGTATGAAGAGTATTTGACACTTCTTCTAGGGCATACAAATGCACATAACCATACCATAGATGATTTTGTCTCTTTCAAGGGATTCTAGATAGGCATTTGACACCTTCTAATGCCCAAAACAATTTGTAACAGAAACAGGATATGCATACCAGAGATTTGGAGATATTTGTAGACTTTTTGAACTTTGCTCCTATACCATAGAATGCAACTTGCTTTGATGGGATTGATTAGCCTTTCGCTCCATAGAAACAGACTTATTTATGACCTTGATCTCCAGTGGATAGGTCTGCAGCTTATAATCAGAGATTAGAGCTGATGGAGAAGCAAAAATACTTTCCAGAGAGTGCGGTCTTGAGAGGGTTCTTCCCTTACTCATTCAGTCTCTTGAAACAGAGCTAAAATGCTCTTTCAGTACCTTTTCTATCCTTGATAGGACCTGCAACCTAATCTCTGTAATTAGGGCTTTGTAAAACTGCCCAGAATTTCTACTTCTTGCTTCCACAATTTCGGTCTAGGGAACTCGATATTTCTTGAGGTATAGTAATGCCAAACTGTTTTTATTTCTGCCCATTGTCCAAAGCCTTACCTCTGATATCATGTTGAGAAATATAAGGCAAAACAGATATAGAATTTATTACTTGATTTCTTGGCAATTCTTGACACTTTCTTGTGAGTTAACTTGGAGCATTAGTATTGTTATTTAGTTCCGTTTTATCATCAAGACACTTAGTTACTAGGTTGAATCAGGTATAAAGAGTATTTGACACTTCTTCTAGGGCATACAAATGCACATAACCATACCATAGATGATTTTGTATCCCCTTAGGGTATCCAGGCACCAAATGATAGGCAAAACCTTATGTTAGTTTTATTTGCCTTGTTAGCATACAAAAGGGAATGAAACCCAAATAGAGGAAGTGCTACCATAGAATTTGAGAACCACTCTTGAGCCTAGAAGTAAGGCTAATGAACTATTATGCATAAATACATTTCAAAGAAATAAAATAAAAAATTTAAGGAAACACTCTCTTATTAATAATATAAAAGAAAAATAGTACTCACCTGGCAGATGCCAAGTTCTTCGCCAGTAGGTTCTTTAGGGGCTAAAAAAGAAACACAGAATTGCCAAGACCGGCCTTTGAAACATCCAGTGTGGAACCAATGAGCAAATTAAGCATAATTTTTGTGTGGATTTTCCAAGCACCTTTGGAAACAGATTGGTTATATCTTCGATGATTTTTCTTAGAAGCCCGTCCTTTAGAAAGAATCTATCTTTGGCAACCCAAGTTTCTGTAAGAAAAGGGCTTAGTGATTTTGGTTGGATTCGTCTTACCATTTTCTCCTTTGTTTGGTCTTTAAGATGTAAGATAACTTTCAAAGGCTTTAAAAATAATTCTATAAAATGGATTGGCATGATTTTGTAAATGATATATCATGTTAAATCAATGCCAAGTCCTTTCTTCTTGGAAAGTATATCATAGCAACACATATCGGAGCATAATCAGAAATGAATAAGA